>APFE030432686.1:0-10111 GCA_000404065.3 Pinus taeda | reverse complement strand
GGATGTGGATGGGGAGGAGGAGGAGTTGGAGGTATGCAAGTTAATTTAAAATTATTCTCTTAAATTCAAATATTAAATTGTCACTCTTTTCTCCATTGTTGTAGATGAAAGCTATAGTCTCATGAATCTAGAACATATCTCTTGACAAAAATAATATCCTACCATTAAATGATATGTAATACATTTAGGAATATTTCTTCTATGCACAAATATAGTCATTCATGTACATGAAATTTATTTAACGTTTTGATCTGATATCTTGGCCAAGAATATGAAGCATTTTTCAAGATTAAATTTTTGTGTGTTTTTTTTTTTTTATTAGTTCGTTAAACACTTATAGTTCTTGTTTTATTGTTCAATGAGCCATTTTTTTTTGGGAATGTGTGGTTTCATCTAATTATCATTTATTTAAAAAGTGTTGGGTTAATGTTAACATTATTTCTTGAATAAGAAGCCTTATGTTATTTTTTATGCTTACTTGAGAAACATAGGATATTAGGAATCATATATGGATTTGATAATTATTTTGGAATTCCACATATTTATTATAATTATTATTACTTTTTTATATATCTAATGGTTTAAGGAAAAAAAAATTAATTTGTAATTCACTTTCTCACATTACCTAAGATTCTTCACTTTTTAGAGAATCCACTATTTATCTTGTATTTTGTTTCAATATGTTTATTAGTAAAGGGAAATATGTTCTACTTGACTATCTGTATGGAAAAATGACCCATTCTCTAGGTTCTTATGTGTTCATTGTAGGGGATCTATTTTCATGGGAACAACATTCCTTTAATGAAATTATATTTGAGAGAAAGGCTAAAGGAGCAATACATGTAATTAGTAGGGGATGAGAAACTCTTTAGTGTATTATCATTTTTGAAGTTGGAATCCTTTGATGATACTTATTTTTTAACATGTTATACTATGCAACAAACATTTTTCTTTGTGGGCTGTATTTTTGAACTTGAAAATTGTGGCTTTATATGAGTTTGTGTTAATTTATTTTTTTATCATATAGGAAATTATCTTTCATTACATATTTTGTCCTTTAGTGAATCATTTTGAGCATTTTGAGTTTTTATTGAAGAAGAAATCACAATAGTTACTATAATAGCTACACACCAAGGAGTTGAAAAACTTATAGATGGTGACCATCAAATCCTAAATATGTTTGTTTATTTGAAGCTAAGTAATTGAATAACTATTTTTCTCTTAGAGAATCAATGCATAAGAAGGAAAAAAAACGTGATGTGAAGATTAAATGAGGTATTCACCAATAATTTACAAGATTTTATAATTAACTGAATTACTCACTAATATTTTACAATATTTGACAATTCATTGAAAGAACCACCAATATTTTAGAACATTTTATATTTTAGTAAAATATTCCAAAATAATGATATATACTAGAAAATGACCATTGGTTACTAGTAGAAAGGAAAATAAGAAATCACATGAAGATAAGGAATATATATCTCGGCTTTTAAGATGATGAATATTTATGCATGGGACAAGTCTGTATGATGAAGAATTATTTTTTTTAGGGTTTGAAATTGTATAGCCCATGGTTGAAGTTATCTATGCTATGCATTATGCATCATGGGGTGAATTGCATACATTGAGGCCTGTTTTAGCTATTTAGTCGCTATGATTCATATTGCACAAGATATATCTTAGTGATACTTTCGACTATGATGTTAGGACTATGATCATGATATATGGAAATGCTAGCTATACTTTATATATGACAAGATTTCCATTGATGCTTGTGTAGAGTCATCAAAGAAATGAAACTCGAATGCATAATCTTATCTTGTTGAATGCCCATGATTGATTATTTTCTCATAGTTGTAATGTATGCATAGGAACTGTTGAAGGGTTGATTTTGGAGTGTAGTAACTATGTCCATTAATTGAACTTAAAATTCTACACTGAGGATCCAGTGGATATAGTAGGTAGTTGTTAGTATTATGCGAAGCGGGTATGTGACAAGTTGCATACATCGAATATTGTGGTAAGATAATTTGGTTTTGGAAGCTAGATTTACTCTTACAACTAAAACAACTTCATCAACTCAAATTTACATTCATGGCGAAAATTGTTTCAAGAATGGAAAACTAAAAATCTTGAATTTATTAGAATGATTGTCCATGTTTTATATGATTTATCATTATTTCTGTTGCAATTTCAATACGATGATACACCACCACTAGCATTTAAAAATTGTTAATGGTAATGGTTCCTAATCATTGCATAACATTTATGGAAGTCTTCTTTGGAATTAAATTAGATGTACCATACATTTACCAATTTTTATTTTTATTTTAATTATAAGTATCCAAATAAATTTAAAATTTCCATTTATATCATATTTAATTATAAGTATATTTTAAATACCATCTAATATATTTTCATATTTCATTCATAAAATTTATTAATTCCCAATCTAACAAACATCTTTAATTCTTTGGAAAATAAACCATAACTATATAAATGACAAATTCAAAATTAAAAGGATTTGAAACCACAAAAAAACTAGTTATTTAAATGCTTTTATACCCTAACCAATGCCTCATATTTATGGCAGTCTTATTTGGAATTAAACTATCTCTACACATTTACTACATTTTACTCTTTTTTTTTTTAAATAATAAGTACAAAAAAAATTAATACTTCTATTTATATCATATTAGATTATAAATATATTTTAAATAATATTTGATATGTTTTGATACTTCATTCATAAAATTTATTAATTCACAATCTAATCAATATATTTAATTATTTAAACAATGAGTATTAGTTATAATAAATATGTATTTTTAACCGTGTGATTATATTTTCTCTCTCTTTGGACCAAGTTTGATTGTAATTTGGAGGAATGTTTTACGCTGACTTTAATCTACATTGAAGGCTGAGTTTGATTGACTTTTACCAAGCCAAAAAAGAGATATCTTGACCATTTATTGTTCACTGGTTAGGGCACATTGATTGTTTTTGACTTTCCAAAATTGTGGAACTTCATCAGGCTTATCATATTTATATTGGTTTGGGTAATTTGCAAAAGTCAAGTCACATTGACCTTGACTTTGTACTATATTTGACATTCTCTCTCTGTTGAACATTTGATATTTGATAATAAGAAGGATAGATTAAGGATTTGCCCATCTTGGTGATTTTTCCCTGACTTTAGCCGAATATTGGTGTTCTCTTGTCTTGACTTGTCTTCTGCATTTATTTTTTATGCTCTATCTACAGTTATGGTCCATGTGAATTAATGGTTTATGTGATTTCTATTGAGAATAAAAGTGGAATTAACATTGGGCTAATAAAAGGACATTGAATTAATTGTTGTAAGCATAGAACATACCATTGTTATCTAAAATTAACATATATTCATAAATTTCATAGCAATATTTGACCTGCATTACTCCAGCATCTTGATATTTGTCATTCAACTATTTGTAACTACAATGTTCTTTGTATGGCCCTCGTGCATACATATTATGCACCATATATATAATATTCTCATTTTGAGGTCACAAAAACCTATGTATATTGTTGGATTCTATTTGTTGATCTTTCTTTAATGCATCTTCACAAGACATAATTTTTTTCCATTCTGAAAGGAGCCCTAACTTTCTGGAGAAATTTAGCAATGAAACACTTGCAAAGACAATCCTTGTCATTTATATAAGGGATCTAACTAAATAGGTCCTTGAATATTTTCTCATAATATATAACCAACTCAATGGGAAGTTGTTGGATTTCCTTAATTTTTGGTGCCACGACATGCTTAACATCTTGGTTTAAAAAAACAAAACAGGAAATAAGTGTTAATTTCATCCTTTATTCTATTAATATTTTATGTAAAGTTGAACTATGTTAAAAAAAAATTCTTAGTACACCCACAAACTATGTCACTTGCTTTATTTGTAGGACCCCCCATGTTTTTTCACAAATAAGCAATGCCTCTTTGGACACTCATATTTTTCATATAGAAGGAGGTGCTTAGCATTAACATGCATCATAATTGTTGTTATTAATAGTTATAATGACATGGTTGGTGGAAGTGTTGGTGGCCAGTTTGGAATCAACTAACTTAAAATAATGAATGGTATCTTTCAACTAATCTAGTTTCTTGTTTCAATATGTGTCTTTTCACATTGTGTTCTTTTATTACTACCTATTTTCAATAGTCTTGGTTTTTATATTTGACCACCATTTTTTTATGCATTATGTATCTTCATTGAACCTTGTTACTACTTATTTTTAATAGTCTTTGTTTTTATATTTGACCACCATTTTTTTATGCATTATGTATCTTCATTGAATCCCTTTGTCAGATGTGTTTTAACTTTTCCAATGATTAAATTCGGTGAGGGATTCTTGCCGTGAGATTTTCATATTGTGTAAGAAATTTAGTGTCTCCTCCTTCAAGTATAACATTGATCCAAGTGCCTTCCATCTCTAACATTTATATCTAAATTCTATTAGTAAATTGCCAATCTTCATTTTGTTGACCCCAAACTAAGGCTAGACCAAATTAATTATGCAAGTGCCATTGAGGGATTTCATCAATATAAAGACATGGTCTTGTTGGATTTAACGTTCTAAGTATTGCATATCTCTAGTGTCCACTCATTGACTTCCACAATTTTCACACTTTATAAACATATGCAAGCTCCCAAGCCTGCCTCTACCATATTCATATCTCATCTAGTTTAGGAATTGTTGTAGTTGCTACCTATTCCACATCCAAACATTCATCATCTCTTGACTCAATTATGTTTGGCACTTTGTTGACCCATTACTACACTAGAACTTCTTCTCTGTAGATTGACAAGGGTCCATATAATCAAATAGCTTAGATCCTCTTTTAACTTTTTCCTTGCTCAATTTTATACAATTTTATCAACGGTTTGTATCATTCTTTTCTTCTTTCAATCAGTTTCTTCAAATATTTTTCTAATGTATACTCTCTTTGCCTCTCAATAGCTTGTTTATTTCTTCTTTTTGGAACGATTGAACTTTCTCACAACCGCCTCCTTTAGTCTAGCCAACTATGGCTTTTCTTCTTCTTAGAGGCACCTCATGAGTGGCTACACTGCAATTATCAATCCTGAAGTTACTCTTGGTCAATGATAGTAATCATTATTTCATTTTCTTAAGAAATACTCTAAGTTCCCTTGTTTTTATTTTTTCTTTCAACTAGTGTTGATCGAAGTTCTTAGAAGAGGTCATGCTTTCAGGTAGTGTCCAGCTCCCTTGTTGATAAGAAATTTATATAATATTGTCAATATAAGGAAGAGGGATTTGTTGTGTAAGTCATCGTAGAAACTCTGTAAATTTACATCATCCAAATTTGTGTGTTGTTCAATTTATTGTTGCTAGGAAAACTGGGTTGAGGGAAAAGCAAATTGCAAATTTGGATACTCTGCTATTATTGAGGGAAAAGCAAATTACAAATTTATTACAAATTTGGATACTGTTCTATTGGCAACTTGAAAATTTAAGAAAACAAATTAGTTAAAAAGAAAAACTAAAATTTTGTTTACAAGAAATTTGATACGATGTTTTTAAATAATCCTTTTGAAATTCCATTAGTAGTACCATGTTTTTAAATAATCCTTTTGAAATTCCATTATGACTACTATTGGAAACAACAAACAAAATGTCGCAATCCAACATGCTTTTTCCACATCTGCTTCTGCAGAGGTGGCAGTGAAGAGAAGTGATTTTTCGTAGTCGAGAAAAGCAGGAACGTTGCAGAGGTGGCAGTGAAGAGAAGTGATTTTTTGCAGTCGAGAAAAGCACAAACGTTGCAGAGGTGGCAGTGAAGAGAAGTGATTTTTTGCAGTCGAGAAAAGCATGACCGTTGTAGAGGTGGCAGTGCTTTTTTGCAGAGGTGGTAGTTAGGAAAAGCAAGACCATTGAATCCAACCAATACTATTTATTTCCTTCTCCCACTCTCTACCTTTTCCGAATCTCCTCTCCTCCTCCTCCTCCCATGGCTACCTACGCGGAGCTGAGTCTGGTCTTGTCTTGGAGTTCCATGTCATGTCTGGTATGAGTTTTGTATGAGTCTGGTTTGGTTTGGTCTGGTCTGTATGTGTTGCTGGTTGCACGGTACTGGGAGGAGGTGAAGGTAGACATGACATCAAATCAATAAAATTCAATTTTTAATCAGCAGGAACAGAAGCGAAAGGAGGGTTTAATCCCAGGCAGGTATATGAGGAGATATCCACCCACATCCTTCTCAATCCTTCCTGTACCTGTAAGATCTGTTTTCTTTTCATTGGGTTTCCTTTTTTTTAAATCTTGATGCACAGATTTTAGATGTGCTTAGTAAGTGATGACATACATTACATTAAATTACAGGGCTCAATATGAATTACAAAGTGACAACATACATTAGAGGGTTCGATATGAATTTTGTAATTTGATCCAATTGGCTTGCTCTGTTCAAGTATTATTGAATTGCCCAGCTAAACTTAAATATGATATGAATTGGTATTGGTATTGGTACCTACATCATCAGTTTTCGAATCCACAGTTGTGCGCAAGGATTGAATCCCAAGTAGAGTAGGTACATTTCTTTGCATATTTCTGGCTATATATTCAAATATATACCCAATGATGAGTGGGATTAGCGTGAACTAATTTGGTATGGCATCGGCCCTTTTCAAGTTGTAATTTGATTTTGGTAATTTGATTTGGGATTGGCCCTTTTCAAGCTGTTAACAGAGTGGAGCTGCATAATTATGAATCTTAACCTTATTCGTTGTGGTTGTGGTTGCATATATGCAGGTCTCTCTCTGTCTGTGTGGTGGCTCCCAACGTCCCTGAAATGCATCTCACTGTTCCAATGTCAGGGGCCGTTCTTAACAGAATGCCTGGCCTGCTCTGCTCTGCTCTGCTCATTTCAAGCCAATTCCCGCCTCTCGTCACAGATGGAAACAACCATAAGCCCAACCTCTGATACCCATGCCCGCTGCTGCACTTCAATTCCCTGATACCCATGGAAATTTATTTGCACTACCCAAAAGAGCAGGTCTATACGATGCTGATAAATGGGGCCATGGAACTTGGCTTGCATTGCCGAAACAAGCAGATCTGATAAATGTCGGTATAAAATGTGTAACTTATCTTTTAGAATTTGGGAGGATTAAATAATTGAATCGTATATTATATGGTGGTGTAGGAGTTATGTTGGGAGCTAAGCGGTTATAGCATGTATCAACTATGCAGAGGATTCATAGATTTCAGGGGAGTCTCAACTGAATACATTTCTTTTTTCACATGACGTGACGCAGAGACCTGTACTAGTACTACTGTGCTAAAATTATATTATGTCGGGCATGGCTATCTTGGATTCCAAATTAAAGGTGGACAGGACAGGACAGGATAAAAATGGTGGTAAGATTTGTCCAATCTTTTCATTCTAAATTTTCTTTCTGTAGATCATGCTGGATTCCAAATTATGCAATTTTGTTTTGTTTTTATTATACCTGTTAAGGTTTTAATTATGCACTGCTTTTTTTTGTTTTTATACCTATTAAGGTTTTTCTCACAAAGGAATTGGGTTTTTATTTAATGATTTGGCAGAGCAGTTGAACCCCACGATGTGCTGCTTCAATACCCTGACAATGGAAGCACATTCAAACAACGCAGTTATTGAGGAGATCCATAGCGGCAATGGAAGGTGGATGACCTGGTGGTGGCAACGATCCACTCGGATGGTGACAACTACGGTTATATGGAGAAGACGAGTAGCCCGTGGAGTGTAGTGGAGGAGGTGGAGTCCATGACCCTATTCCCATTCCAACTTTACAAATATATATATATATATATATATATTTCGAATGCCTTTATTTGCTTTGTGTTTCCAGAATTGAGTATGAGGGCTTTTTGGTATTTGCTTTGTTGTTCCAGGATTGAGAATGAGGGTGTTTTTATGGTATTGGGTATGAAGATTTTCTTTTTATTTTTCCGCTCTTTCCTTCAGAGAATTAATGAGGGATGGAGATCCTTCTCCCTTTCTAAGTGATTAGTGGGCCGAGTGTTATGGAGGGAGATCCAGAGGGGCAAAGAAAAGCAATGGAAGGAGGGTTATATGGAGAACATGTGTCTGTGCCTCTACCTATTCCCATCCCAACCTTACAACGCCTTACTTGTGCCAGTGGGACCGACCCTATGCGTGGAACAAATTGGGTACAAAAAGGTATATTTTCTGAGCGAGCAGCAGCAACTTCATCCGATTTTATGTGAATGCAACTATGGCTAAATTTTCTGAGTTTTCATCACGTTATACATTTAAAATTGGATAACTCAGTGAATCTTATCAATTTTATGATTTGATGTTGTAGATTCATTTTCAGCCAGCGGTGTGACCGGCTCTCCATAGGAATGGACGCAGGGAGCAGACAACTCCACTGATTGAGGGGCTTTAGGATACACAGGTGATCTCTAATTTTAATTTTTTTTTTCGCCCTCTCCGAAGAAACATAAATAAATATTAAATCTTAACTGCAAATTGTTTTGTTATAGGAATTTATGTATTTTTTGTTACACTGTATAGAAAGTTCACTGAGTTTTAAACAATATTATTTTTGCAGAGATTGACTAGAAGATATGTGCATGCCAAAGCATTTACATGTCTTTTATATTCATCACAGTAGAGAAGCATTACATGTCTTTCATGTTCATCATAGAATAGAAGACGTTCATCGTATTCAAAAGAAATTAACATTTATTTATTCATTCTATAATTACTCTTGAAAATTTCATAATAATAAAAATTGTTTTTTTGTTTGAAGGGGCTAGAAGGCCCCTTCTCAATGCCCTTGAGAATGAACCATGATCATTCTTAAGGGCTTGTGCATCCTCTCTCCCTTTCCACTCTTTAGTTTTTACTTTTCCTCTTTGGTTATGTTTAAAAGTAGTTAGCATCATAGATTTTAAGTTAATAACTTTTAATGATACATAAATTTGAAATCCTAAATCAACTTCTTAATTGTTAATACACATTTTAAATTTTTAAATGCATTAAAATTGTTCTTGTTTGTGTAGTGATGTGAATTCATATTCTTTTCATGTATTTTTAAATGCATTAAAATGGTTCTTGTTTGTGTAGTGATGTGTATTCATATTCTTTTCATGTAATGTTTGATGATCGATGATATTTTTTACTTTGTTCATGATTGTGTATGATAATGTTTGCTGTTTGAGTTTTATTGAGTGTTTGTATTTACAATGAATGTGAATAGCATGTTGATATGTGTTCTAAAATGTTTGTGTGTGTGCGTGTCCCCTTTAGGATTGCTTATCTTCAACATGTGTTTTTGCGATGATTCAAATTTCATGAGAGAGAAGAGAAAATTTATTGCTTTTTTTTTTTATTCTGTTGCTAAACTTCAGTTTTTTTCCAAATTGTACCATTTAGGTTTTTTTTTTCCTGCAATATTTGACCATTCCGTTATTTTGCTATATTTAAGCGGACCAACCACTAGATAAATGCTCTTAAAGATTTGATTGTTCCTCTATTTTTTTTAAAGAGCCAACAACTAGATAATTGATCCCTTCACGAGGATTCAAGATTTGACTGTTCCATTATTTTTCCTTTTTTTAAGGGGCCAACAAGTAGAAAATTAATCCCTTCACGAGGATTCAGGATTTGACTGTTCTGTTATTTTTATATTTTTAAAGGGGCCAACAGCCAGATAATTGATCCCTTCACGACGATTCCAACAACAACGAGATATTTGATCCCTTCAAGCTGATTCCAAACACTTTGTGTCACGGCTAGAGAGTGATCGTTCAATTATAATTTTAAGATACTCTGTTGAATCACCAATTATATTTAGAGGATGATTGATCAGTTCTTGTTTAGGATGTACTCCTGGAGGACACAGTATCTTGGGACGATGATTGCATTTTGAGGTCGGTATGCTAGATCTTTCCCAGTTTCAAACACAACTACAACTTGGAATTATTGCTTTGCAACTGCAACTATCCTCTAGTGAGGATTATATCTCGCGAACAATTGGTTTAATTAGTTTAGCATTCTTTACTTCCATACAAATATTTTATATTTTAT
>APFE030432663.1:86489-129392 GCA_000404065.3 Pinus taeda | reverse complement strand
TACAGTAGAAGAGGAGCAGAATAGATATCAAAAGATTTCTTACATCCAATGTCCAACCCCTGCTAACAAATGCGAGGGGGAATATATAGAAGTCTATTAGAAAATATCTGAGGCATTGAGTCATCTGAGAGGGAAAATATCTTTACTAACTCATACAGAGATTGCAGATGAAAAGTTATTGCAATCTTTAATGAACTTTAAAGGCTCTCAACTCCTGTCAGAACAATTTTTGACCTTTGGGGCTCACGGAGTCGGTTGAGCGCTTTGATATAACTGCTGAATGATGTGTCTGTGCAGCTGTATCTCCTTGTGGCTTCTCGATCTTGTCACCTGTGACTGCTGATGCTGCTGTGGTGGCCGAATACTTGTGCTGAGTTGGCTTATCCTCTTTCTGCATACCTGCTGATGTGTCTTTGTCTTCCTGTGTATGAAAATTTAAATATTTTCAAAAACCAAAATTATAATTACTGACTCTGATTTAATAGTAATCGTATCAACTCTTCCCACACATCTAGTGCAGGCAACTGATGCTTCAAAATTGACCCCATGGTCTCATCGGCCTTTGTATATTTATAAAAATGAGGAGGCTCATCAAACAAATGTGTAATCTCATTCATAATAAAAAATAGATTTTCTACTCTGTTAAAGAGGATCTGCCCTGTTATGGGTCCTGTTTCTATTGATGAGGTTGCTGCTTTTGAAATCTGATTTAGTGCAAAAGTGTTTACTCTTTTGGCATATTTCTCATGTGAGAGTAACTTTCCTGATGGTTCCAGCAGACTAGGCAGACCTCTGTTTTGCAATGCCAAAAACTTGTTCTGAAACTTGGTGATGTCTGCTTGCATGTCCTGGACTCTTCGCTCCAGGGTCTGGACCAGGATTCTCAATGTCAGGACCCTTTTTATTAGTGAGATAGTCTCTGTCCTATTTCCAATTCCCATTTTCATGAGCTGGGAGCTGGTTCTGTAATTTAGCACATTTATCATTTTATTGGCAATCTCAGGCATACTGCCTAGAGATGCCCTTTCTCGTTGTATCTCTTTATGTGCTTTTCCAATGAGCGTTATTTGCAAATGGATGGCCTCAATGTATTCCCATTGATCTGTGATACATTGGCCAATATGGCCCCATATGACCCTTTTAAGCTCAGATGTGACTTTGTCTAATGTGAGCTCTTTTTCTAGATTAGCTATCCTTTTCTTGAGGGCCTTTACCTCCCTCTCTCTTTCAGCCACATTCTATTTAGACTTGTCATATTTTTCATTTACTTTTGCCAGAGTGTCCTTGGCTTGATTCAGCTCAGACATCTGAGACTCCAAAACTTGAATTTCATTCCTCAGCTTTTGCATATCAAGGCTTTCAGCCTGCTCTGTTGTTGGTGCTGAGGTGGTTGGTGCTGAGGTGGTTGGGGCTGGCTTCTGTACCTGTTGGCTGGGAGGGGTAGTACCTTGAGGGATTTCCTCAAGATTTATTGTTTCTGGAGGTGGCTGTGAGGTTTGCCCTGCCTCCTTTTACTGTAATGCTGCCTCTAATGTGGCCTCTGATTCCTGCAGCTTTTCCTGAGTTTGGAGGAGCTCTTTGTATAGTGTCATTAGTAGAGTAGCTGCATCCTTTTCCTGCATTTGCTGGGCAACCTCTTCTGTTTGTGGGTGAAGAGTTGCTGGGATTTTTAGCATCTTTTTTAGTGCTGCCATATCAGCATCCCTTAGCTTCAGGATTTCTTGTACAGCCTTCACGTCTTTAGGATCATGTCCAAGCTCTATTATAATTTCTTCTAGAGCTTTGATCCTATTGTCCTTGGCTTGAGAGGAAGCCCTTTCCAACTCAAGCTATGTAGCAGTGTTATTCAGGCTATTCTGCAGCCTGTAGTTTATTAGGGTCTTGTCTGCCAATGTGGCATAGACCATCTCACCCGTTTGTTTATGCAGCTCTATTTGATCCATTGGGTGGATGTCCTTTGATAGGACCTCCAGATTGGTCCTAATGTAATCTGCAGCTGATTGTGGTTGCTGCACCGTTGGTGTAAAGTGGCTCATGATCATTTTCCCTTCATGTGCATCAAATGCAGACATGAGCCTTTGTTGGTTGGTAGGAGCCATATTCAGCAGGTGGTTGTAAAGTTGCAGCTTCAGTGGTTCATTTCTTCTCTTTATATCCTTAAATTGCTGCTCAATGCTTTTTTCTCCTCCTCTCCTCTGTCCTGAGGAGCTCACCTCTCCTACTGCTGCCCTGTCTTGCTCTTGTTGTAAAGAGCTGGCTGAGGCCTCCATGCTGGGCAGGCCTATTCCTGAAGTTTGCCCCATTGGAATCTCTTCTTCAAAGAAGGGATTCAGTCTTTGCCTCTTCTCTAGTGATGCAGTTAGGGGTGTTTCCCTATCTCTTTTCCTGCTCACGTCCTCCCTTTGAGGGGTTTGGAGGACAAATGAGTCAATTCTTGAGTCTTGCCTTGGGGGTGCCATCTGTGCTGGCTGCTGCTGGGTGGCCATTGGGGCCTCTGCTGTTTGTTCCCCCTGCACCTGTTGGTCCTTTTGCTGCTGTTCCTGTTGGGGTGGCTGCACTTGACTCTGTTGTGCTTGTGGCTCTTCCATATCCTTTTCCTTGCCTTTGCTCTGAGCCTGGCTTGTGGTTTGTACTGCCTCTTGATGTGCTACAGATGATGAGGCCACTGCTCCTGCTTGAGGCTTTGGTAGAGTAAGTACCTGTGAGGGAGATTCCAAGTCAGCCATTTTCAATAGATGCCTTCTAGCTCTTTCATTCAACTCTTCTTGAGTGACTGGTTCCTCCAGTGTGTTCCTTCTCCATTTAGGTTGGTTAGCAAATCTTTCAATGTGGGGCAAGCTCACATGTTCATAGCTGGAGAGCTTGTATTTTAGCCTTCTTAAGGATATGGTCATATTAGGGTCATAGGGCTTCCAAAGGAAGCTGTTTTTTAGGCCAAGGCATTCTAGTTTCCTGTCAGCTTCTTTCCAGCCTTCCCTTTTGTTTAAGACAAGGTGGCCCAACTGATTTTCTACCTTTAGCTGTGCCTTCTTGCCCTTGCCTGCAAAGTGCACCATATCAGCATTGCGAAATTGCCTGAAATATTCTAAGGAAAACAGTCTCATAGGCATATACTTAGGCAATATGTATGGGCGCAACTCACACCCATATATTCTGATTATGGTATAGTGTTGGTAAAAGTACCAATCCCCTATGCTGTATACCTTGGATAGCTGCAGAATCCTCTGCATCTCATTAGTCAATCTTGGAGGAGGTGAGCTTAAGAATAAAGACATGGCTAGATGGATGAAGAGGTCTATGAACTCATAGTATGTATATGGAGAGTACGTGCTGAGGTGAAAAACCGAGGTCCAGTACACCACTGACCTTGGATTGCCTGTTGCATCAGTTCTCTTAATCTCAAAGGGGAACTTCTCATATTGATAATACATGATGAGGTGGTAGATGTAGGAGGTGTATCTGAACACCTTCTCTCTAGATAGGTTCAAGAACTGCTCATGCATCTTATCTGAAATGTATGTGGCATAGTCATAACAGATTGGAGTTTTGCCTGGGGAGAACATAGTCATCATTACTAGAACAGTTTCCTCAATAAATTCCAGTGACTTGTACCCCAAAACGGAACTAATCATGTATGCAAGATCTACACCCAGTTGATTGAGGTAGCCATCAAAAATAAGAGGGTGCAGCACTGTGTCAGAGTTTGTAATGAATAATTGGTTGAGCATCAGGATCTGTGCATCTGTTAGTATCTTGGCTCCTTGGTTGATCAAATCCATTAGAGACAAGGGGACCAGTTTCTTCTGGGTCTTGAACTGCAGCATCTCTCTGATGGCCTCTGGGGTTATGTAGAATACCACTGCACCTTTAGGGTCAAGCACAGCCCTTTGCAGGGGGTCATAGCAGACAGCACATAGATGAATCAGGTCAGGGAACTGGTTGACCTGAGGGAGCTTGAATATTGGGAGGAAGGAATCCCAGATGCCTAGTATGTTTGTTCCATCCTTATGTCTGGCCTTAAGCTCATTTAGTAGATGAAGGTGGAACTTGCATTTCGATGAGGAGTCCTCTGAGATTTGGTAGTCTAGGTCTGCCAAATCCTGCCACTCAAGCTCTCTCTGAGGGGCATTCAAGGGAGCAACATTGAGGGCAACTGGTGCAACTGGAGTCTCCATGGTTGTTTGGGTTCAATAAACTTTTGTTTCTCGGGCCAGAAGAGCACTGCCTGAGTGGAGAGGAAAATTGAAAATGCAAGGTAATAGGGCAAGTTCACAGCAATTGGAATACTGTTTTGGCTCCCTGAGAAGGCAAGTTATAGTGTTTAACAGACCTCCCTCAACAATTGAGTGCAGGTTATGGTTTCTAGTTCACGACTGCGCGAAGGAAGAATTCAGGGTTTTCACTGAAATTTGCAGTCTAAATGGCTCGGCTAGTGAACTTCGACCGTCAATTTTCCAAGAGGGAGCTGGGTATGAGTAGTTTTCTGGTGATTTTTAAGCGTTTTCTGTGCTTAAGGTGTTTTTAGCAATTACAGAGGAAAAACCAGCTTTTGAAGAGGTTTTTACGGACAAGTACCTGGTAGACGGATGGCCTGGGTCGAAAAAGCTGGTGGGTAGGCGCGCTGACGATCTCTGGTTTGTTTTGAGCAGGTTGGTGAATTTTCGTCGTGAACCGCATGCAGAGAGCACATAAGTGTTTTTGCGAAAAAAGTGCAAAAAACGCGTAATTTTTGAGAAAATGTGGCTTTTTTGGGTCATTGGCGCCCTTTTTTAAATGACGTCAGCAGGTGGGTCCGGGTTGGATGACGTCAGTAGGTGACGTGGCTGCCTAAGACCGGTCCACGTGGGTGGTGAGGTGGCGAACAGGTGGACCAGTGGTGGGCGCGGCGCGCGGTCGTGGCGCTGACACATGCGGTACGAGGGTGCTGACATAGGCGGACAGGTGGCGCGATATCGGGCTACCTCTTATACGGCGGGGAATCTGTCAGAGGGGGCTCCGATGGATTTTGGGGGCGACGCGTGGACCCCGCATGACATCAGCGTCTGACAGATATCGGACGATATCTATCGGACGTCGGGGCTCCTCCAAAATCTGCATCGACCGTTGGATTTAAAGACCTCGATCGGATGGCTATCAGGCACTTAAGTCGCACGGAGGATACAGTCGTCGGGCGGGATTTAAATAATAGTTTTTTTCGGAAGTTGCGCTCGGCGGGACCATTCGGAATATTAACGAATTCAATGGTCTTGTAATGTATTTCTTCGTTATATTACATACAACCGTAAACTTTGGAACAAAGGTGAAAACCATGGTTTATGAAAGTTTTATTCACAAAATCGCTCAGGGTACCAAAACTTAGGATAAAACGGTTTTTTCGATGAAATTTTCATATAAAGGGCGGAGATTGGTCCCGACCTTAGGATAGGGCGGGGAAAGTGGGTTTTTAGGCATTTTTTCGCTTTTGAGCGGGTATAAGGGTAAAAAAGGGGTTTTTCCAAGGTTTTTAGGGAAAAAATGAAGGATTGGATGGGTAGCATGAGTTTCTGATGGAGACAGAGAGGTAAGTCTTGGGTTCTTGGGCTTAACTAGGTGTTAATCCAATTCCCTAGTAGTGAACCATATGGCTATAATGCCAAGGAAGGGGTATTTATACAATGCTTAGGATTTATACACCATGGTGTTATAGTAGTAGGGAAAGGGTGACATAGGGAGTTACATAATACAAGTTAGAGGTCAATATGGAGGGGGAAGGTGAATGAAGAGTGATATCACTAAGTTTTCTTGAAAACAACTTAGCTTGAAGAGTAGATCAAAATGAAAAGAACTTTACACAAGAAATGTGGCTTCTAAAGGCCATAAGAACCAATATAAAACCTGCATCTCTCTTGTAAACACATCTTGTGAAGGGATGTTAGTAATGAGTGGTAAACAAAGGGAAAAAGGGAAGTTAGACATGCTCCATTGTGTTGTTTTCCTTGTATTTGACTGGAAAAGTTTCAGCTTGGAAGTAACACCACTTCTGCAACCCCATTTACCTACCCAACTATTTTGCCTAGCATTTTTTGTTTCTTCTTGGAGGGTGCACTTGGACTTGCAAACCCTTTATGTGCCTTTTCTTTTCCATTGGCTTTTTCCTTTGATTTCCTATCTAGCACTATCCTTATTTCTTCCAAGGCCCCAGATTAAGCAGTTGGGAACCTTAGTTTCTCTGCCTAACTACTGATCTACCAAGATTAAACAGTTTGGACAGATTTCTTTCTCTATTCTACAACAAAATTGAAACATGGCATGATCCAAATTAGACTGTTGGACCATCGATCAAAACTTAAATAGGTATGAGGCATGTACACACCTTGCTGTTCCTTGGAAATATGGGATCTTTGAGTCAGCAAAGTAGAGCATATTTGGCACTTGAATTTGCCAATCATGAAATATGAAACCTATTGGTATAGGTATCCAACAATGTCGATCCTACACCTCTCAGCTACACAAACCTGATGGTGTAGTCAGTTTCCTGATCTCAGAAGCCGATCTGTAGAAGACACAGAGGAGGGAATATGTGAGAAATCTAGAGGGAATCGAAAATATTCCTTAAGCCTCAAATTTCCACTTTCTCAGAATTCAGAAATTTGACAATCAATTTTGCACTATTCGACGCGACAAATCTGATGGTGCATTTAGGTTTCCCATTTTCTTATTTCATTTTTTTGCACATTTCTAATTGGAGTGCAACTGTCAACATTCATGTACGA
This sequence comes from Pinus taeda, assembly GCA_000404065.3. Taxonomy (NCBI): domain Eukaryota; kingdom Viridiplantae; phylum Streptophyta; class Pinopsida; order Pinales; family Pinaceae; genus Pinus; species Pinus taeda. The sequence continues at coordinate 122,640 of APFE030432663.1, read as the reverse complement.
GCAGTGATTTCCATGTGAGTCGATGCCATGAGATTGGTGGTACGAACAACTTCAGCAGTTTGACATCCTCTTCTTCAGATGGCCCTAGGATGTGGGGTATATGTAGTGCATTCATGTACTTATTTTTTCTATGCATTGTGTTTTACAGATCCTTGTTTGATATTTGATGTGGGATCTTGTTTTTCTTACTTGTTCATGATTCCTGCTTGATGTGACATAGAATCATTTGTGATATGTACTTGTTGCCATGATTTGTCATGTTTTGTTTGAGTTCCTTTTGTTTTTATGTTGATGGGATGCTCATGTTGTCGCCATGCATGTTTGCATTGAGATCCCTTTTATTCCATGTTGGCGGGATGCTCATCATGCATGAGTTTGTGTCATACTAATAGGAGTACCTTTTTGAATCAGAGTTCCCCGCAGCAGAACATCTCTTGGAGCCACTCTTGTGTGAGGGCATTCTCCTTGTATGATAGCGACATCACCTCTTATGTACATCATCACTATTAATATCACTTAATACAATGGCCTATACCTTCTTGACACTGTGGCCTGGAGATGTAGTCCCTCCTGGACGAAATCCGTTATCAACGTCTCATGTTTTCATGTGATGATGATTTTCATGTTCCTCTTCTTTACAACATGTATATGTATTCATTGATGTTCTTTTAAAAATGCAATTTAACACATCATAAAATTAAAAGGCCTTAGAAGGGTCCTTTGTCACACCCGGACCTGGATCAGTACATCTTCTGGAAATACATTTCCATTTCATATGATATGGACATATTTCTAGAAATATGAACACATTATCATATGTCATAGCTAATTCTTTTTTAGATCGAAATTTGCATTGAATGTAGAAAACTTTAGATTCACATGACATCATATTTGAAAGAAGAATTAGGAACTAGGAAACACTGAATATATATATATATATATATATATATATTAAGTTTGGTTTTACAAGATGTGTGCCCCTAGACATATATGGCTACATTTCCCATATAAACACTACATGAAAAACATATAAGTAGACAAATTAGTGGTGCTCATTATAAATCGACATTGCATGAGCTATCTTGTGTAGTAATGAACCAATACAACTAGGAACTCCAATTATATGTCGCTAAAGTCATAGTGGAAGTTGATCAACCATGGTCTCATCAATCCCATGTGTCAGTCCTTCCATGTGGCCCTCCGCCTGTGGTAGGTTCTCAGCTGCCCCAAGATCCTGTAGTGCATCCTATCCTACTACAATAACCTCGACTGGTCCCACTGCCTCATCCTATGGCTATCTCTCTGTGTGACGAAAGTATGTAGCACCTACTGGTCAAACAGGTCCCATATCTGTTAGAGTCGGTCTGGCTATCCCTCCGTCAGAGATCAAAACTCTTTTTTTCACTTCATGTTTAGGTGTCCCATCAGTTTCTATCATTTGCACTCGTTAGGAGCATGCCATAAATCTGATGGAAAGGTTTATGTTACTAATTCCCCTCATGCTTGGCACTGCTGGCTCAGGTCCATTTATAAAAAATCAAAGTCTTGAAATAGTCATTTGCATCCCTGTTTCAATTTCTAGGTCATGACAAGTGTTCTCGTTCATTAGGTCTAGGGTTAAGTCAATTTGGTTTTTGTAAAGTCTAATAAAGCCAGCAGGCCAGAGGGAGGTCCTCGATAGGTTGTTATCTCAAAGATTTTTATCGTTATACGGATAGATTATGACTTCTCTTCAAAATTATGTTTTGAAGATAAGTTGACATTTCATTTTTGTAATAAATTTTCAAAAATTTCAGTTCTTGAAATGTCCAGGCGCAGCCCTAGTCTCCTTTGCCAGATCATATCACAGCTATTCCTGCAAAAAATTGTCAAAGAAAATCATTATTTCAATCAAATTTAAGAAGGAAACCAAAAAGCAGAAGTCTATTAATCCTGAAAGAATGTCAAAATGCCAAACATTATGAAAGTGGGTTATTAAAATCAAATCTGATTTGGTGAGATATTTTCTTCACATATAAATCATGGAGGACCATTCATTTCCATCATTTCTCAAGGCAAAAGTCGAATTTGTGAAGTGGAGGGCAGAAGACACGTTTGAAAGGTTGATTGACAGGCTTGAGGGAGTGCGCAACCCATACAGAAGGCGAGCGACGCATTGGGTGCACGTGGCGCATTGGGCTCCATTGGCGAGTGTAAATTTGCATGCGCGTGGTGCACTGGGAGCGCACTACGCACTGGGTGATGAGCGCGGCACACACAGTTGGGAGCTCGAAAATGGTTTGAAAACTCATCAAATCACCCAATATTCACATGAATTTGCCAGGTAGGCTCGCCTCTATTGCTTTTGCTTAGTTTTTGATGGTGAATGTGGTGGGTTCATGGCTCATGCCCATTGAAACAAGAGTTTGGAAAACCTCCCTTTTGACAATAAGAAACATTGCTTAGGGTTTTGAAAACAGTGTTGTCACCAAGCCCTACTCTTTTCCTCACTTCCCACTGTCCCCCATTCCCAAAGTAACTCATCAAATTTCTTCATTAATCCCCTCATAATCCTATCATATGATCTTTAAACCCCTGATCCCTTACGTCTATGAAAACTCCTGAAAAACTATTCAATATCCCCCTAATCCTAAACCCTGTTTCCATATGTATACATTTTCCCTTCCTTACCCTATTACATTTAATTTCAAAGTCCCTAATTCCCTAATGTTTTCCCTTTCCTAATATTCCCTTGTGCATTTCTTTTTCCCCTTGGTCACAACATTGTTAGAACAAAAAGCAGTTCACATTCAATTGCACAAACAGTTTCATTCAGAGCAATTTATATATCAACATACATATTCCAGACATCTTGTTTTCAAAGTCATGTCAGAGACGGATTCAATTTATGAGCAGGAGTATGACAGTGATTCTACAGCTGAGGGTAATGTGCCACGGAGGCCTCACAAAAGTGGCAAAAGTGGTCAGCATGTCAGGGAGGAGCCTACTTCATTGGCTCAATTGCAGGCTTGCCCGCTTGCAATGGATCATTTTCAGCGTCGGTCATGTTTCCAATACTTTGAGATGATCTCACAAACCCAGCATCATTGTGAACTAGTTTGTCTATTTGTTCTACATTTACATGATGGTCGTGTAAACCTCGCCGGAGTAAATTTCACTTTGTCACTAGAGACTATTGCTCAGGCCACCGGGATACCAAATGTAGGAGAGGAATGGAACAAATGCCAGCAGTTAGACAAATTCTACTATGAGCCATATATCAAACTTGGGCATATGAGACACTTGAGCACAGTTTTTCCTTTCAGATTCCTCAGGGATGAGTTTGCACCATTGATGAAACTCATCATTCGGTGTTTCAGTTGCGAGGGAAGATTCTCGCGTCTCTGTGCATACCATGTTCGTTTGTTGATGCATTTCACAAGGGTACGTATGATGAAAATTCTGTATTTCATGTGTCGCAACATAGAGAGGATGGTGGTTTTAGTACAAAGGAAGACCCCATCATAGCAGCATAGAAGTATATATCATTACGCGCTGATCAAAATCATAGTGGTACATTAGTTGACACAGCAGGGCATTACTTGGGAGGATTTCATCTCCCGTGACTTCTTCACAGCGCCACAGCCGCTTCTCGAGATAGTTCATGATGAGGGAGAGCCTTCACACCAGCCAGGCATTCTTGAGACTGAGCATATAAGTTCTCCATTGTATGTGACATACCAGCGAGGCCACAGGGCCTTATTTGCATCTACACGACGAGTACTATCTCCACCCGGGGTGGAAGGGGTCTCGTTGACTCCATCAACAGAGCGAGTATTATCTCCACATGATGTGGAAGGGGTCTCGCCTTCTTCTTCAGCACAGGTATAGATCCACGACAGGGGCAAGAGGCTTATGCATGATGAGGGTCCTTAAGGAGGTCGGGACACGGATTTCACGATCATTGATGTTGATGTGAGCTCTCCTAGCTCGGAGCTAAAGGAGATCATCTGGGAGCAAAAGGCTGAGAATGACTCGCTAAGAAAGAAATTGTAGATGGCTACGTGGGTGATAAACTACTTGGATCAGTGTAACAAACAGCTAGAGGATGAACATACACTTTATGAGCTGTGGCAAATCTGTGAGGATCGAGAATTGGCCCGAAAGAGACCTGGTGATATGACATCGGCTGATCGAGAGTCTATGCTCATCCATGTTAACATTCATCTGGAGAAATTGTTGGAAAAGGCCAATAGAGACAAAGACATGCTTCTTCATATGAAAAATCATTATTGGGCTCGTATGCATGTCTGCAAAGCAAAAATGAAGATTCTAAAGAGGCGGTTGAGCAGAGCACTAAAACAACGGAAAAAGCCTGATCCACTCCAAATTTTGGCCGAGGCTTCATTGGATGGACATGATACATGATGGAGAGTCTTCGCTCCGAAATTGAGCAATTTCAGAGAAATTTTTTGTCATTTTGAAAAATTTTGGCTTAAAAACAGGTTTTTCAGCTCAACGCGTAGCGCGTCGACGCACGAGCTTATGATTGGGATACTCGCTGGAGGAAAAATTTATAGTTTTGGATTTGTCATGGTAAGTTATGCATGCTCTAGTATGGCCAAGGCATTTGATCAAGTTCTGGATGATCAAAAGGGCCAAAAACACCATGAAAATCACTTTTCTTCCACCTTTTGCTCCATCAGGAAGTACTTCTGGGAGAATGACATTTTGAAGGGTCAAATGAGCTCCAAATTGGGAAATTCCACTTGGGCTGGATAGTAGACATCCAGGGCTTTCCAACCAGCTATTGTGAGCTTGATTTGATGTTAGGAAGTGCCCAAAAAGTAGTCTGAAAGGTGCACGACGCATAGAGCTCAGGCGCGTAGAGATCTTTGGTCAAATTTTCTCCTTCCAGCTCAGAATTCAGCCAGTTATGACCAGTTTCACCTCTTGATGTGATTTTCGACCCAACTTGATGTAATTTGATGTATATGATGTAAATTTGACATTTATTTACCTATTCTAGATGACTCATTGAAAAAATAGTAAAAATTTAATGAATGGATCAGTTTCCCTTCTTTTAGAGGCAAGTTGTTTTCGATGCCTCGATTTTAGTTTCATGATTAGAATTAGTTCAAACTACTCCTAGGATGATGATGTCGACCCCTAGAGGTAAGGGAATGGGTTGGCTTGCCTATATTATGTATTTTCTAAGTCATTTTCAGGGTTGGACTTTTGGGAAAAGCCTAGACTCTATTGTACATTGTATCTCTGCAATTTTGGCAAAGGAAAGACCAGGGTTTTGTAGCACTGTTTGGGATTCATGTGGCTTTATGTGTTGATGGTGTGCTTCTTTCAGTATTTTTAAGTTTTTATGTGTATCACTTTCCTTCTCTTATCTTTTGTAATTGAACAAATGAAGTGTTAAGTTAGAATCCATAATTTGCTATGCTCTGCCTTTAAGTTTGTTTGATTTTCCATGTTTTCATCTATTTGTGGAGAATCCTTGAAAGCTTCTTGCTTTCCTTAAGTTATCACCAGTAAGATCTAGCCATTCATTCTCTTTAAAAGCATCAAGACAATCGTCTACCTTGCCCCAAGTAGACCTCTGCAAAAACTATGTCTCATCCCCGCACCCAAAATTGCCTTTCCCTTGAATTCAATTAAACTCCAAAAGATCAATTTCAAAATATTTGTACTTCATACCTAGCCTAAAATTAGTTATCAATTTAGTCATCTTGAGCCTCATTGATTACCTTTTGCCGAGATTGACTCGGAGAGAGCCGTCTCCTGTCCTCGTAGGGTTAGCTATGAGGCTGAGCGTGGTTTGATGTAGCCTTGAGTTTTATCTTATTTCAGCCTAAGGTAGATTTGAGCGCTAACACCCATTATGCACAAAGAGGCATATTTAGAGGATGAGGACTTCAAGCAGGTGTTTCAATAGTTGCATAGTCAAATTCATATGCATGATAAGGACAACACTGTTGACTACCATATGCAGGATGGGTTACTCTATACTTTTAATAACTTATGTGTTCTTAGAGGTGAGAGATTGCAACTTATTAGAGTCGCTCACATCTCTAAGGTTACAAGACACTTTGGTGTAGGGAAGACCATGGCCAACTTGAAGACATATGCGTATTGGTGCTAGATGCAAAAGAAGGTATGTAGGTTCATAAGGGGATGCATGATTTGTTATACCAACAAGCCTAGCAATAGGAAATGGGGCGTATATTATCCGTTATGTCTAACCACTCATCCTTGGGAAAGAATTCCCATGGAACTTGTGGGAGTATTATCAACAACTAGGAAGGGACATGATTACTTGTTCATGGTAGTTCACAAGTTCAACATGATGTGTGTTCTTATGCCCTATAAGAAGATTACTAAGAAGTAACAAAATTATTCTTTGGACTGGTTTGAGTGCACTTTAGGATACCAAGGAGCATCATTTCAGATAGGGACACAATATTTCTTAGCGCATTTGGACTACATTTTGGGAGAAGATGGACACAAAGTTGAAGAGGTTTACAATGTTCCATCTATAAATAGATGGGCAAAAAACACTAGTTAACATGACTTTGGTGTAGCTTTTGAAGGGATGAAACCAGAAGCATCAAAAGGCCTAGGATGTTTGGATCCACAATTCTATAGGAAAGTCCCCATTTGAAAACTATTTTAGATAAATTTTTCCTTCACCTTTAGATGTTACATATGGGAAGCAAGGAAGAGTGAGGGAATATCTTATAGGAGATGCCTTGAGGGATGAAAAGGTTAAAAAGAAGATTAAGGAAATTGAGATGCAGGTAAAACAGAAATTGCAAAAGTCATAGGAGAAATATAAGGCTCGGAATTATTAACATAGAATATAGAAAGTGTTCAAGGTGGTAGACATAGTATGCTTACAATTGAATAAGGAGAGGCTACATGGGTCTGCTAAGAAAATCAAGGCTCTGAGGTATGCTCCCTTCGAGGTACTAGAAAATATCAGTGATAATGTCTATCAACTCATTTTACCATGATATATGCAGATTTATTTACTTATGGATGTAGAGAATCTAAAAGCCTATGAGCCTTCCTTGCTAGATCAAGAAGAGGAATAGGTCCGAACTTCACTCGCGAATTTGGAAGTAGATGCTCAAGAAGAGTTAACAAAAGTTATAGTTCTACATAAGAGGTCTAGAAATAAAATATAAGGACAACATGACCTTTGGTAGATTGCATTTAAACGACAACTTACATGAAAAGCTAAATGGTACACCAAAGAGAAGGTGGAAGAAAAATTTCCTCACCTTAATGAGTAGAATATTTTAGGGACCAAAAGCCACCCCGGATGGGGAGGTGTGGTCCATATTGAATCGTTATATTGTTTCATGTCCATCTTGATGCTTTCATAGCAGAAAAAGTGGAGGAATTAGCTCTTAGGACCATTTTTACCAGTGGGTCCCTGTTTGGAAAAATGACATCTAAAACCTTCCGGGAGCATTTTGAGGCATCAAACTACTATCTTAATGGGTAAAAATTTATTGCCTTAATGTATTACATTATTTCCTTTTCTACATATAGAGACCATTCCAATGGTGTAACAATCACATCAATTAGGGTATGTATGTGAAAGTCTTGCCACTCGGAAGTTTACCTTCTTGTTTTCACCAACATAATTTGAGTGGATGCTACGTCAACCTCCATTATTCATGAAAAATTGGATAGTCATGTGATTATGATGAAGAAGACTATAGAAGAGTCTATATTGTAACTCTGAATAAGGGTTGAGGTAGTTAAACCTAACCACTAGCAAGTTATTTAGATGTGTCATAATCGGGCCACTACGAGGAAAAGGAGTTTCATTCTTTGAAGTGAATTTGTTTCATATCTAATTAAAAATATCCAAAAGGGATATTAGGTAGAGAACATGGAGAATATTTGTGCATTAGAGTAGCCTATGGACCAAACTATACTTTTGTGTACTCGCATTTATATTTCCATTCAGAGAAAGAGAGTAGAGCATCCTCGCCTTCGAGTTTGGTTTTCCCCATAAAGCAATTCCTAGGACATATCTTGTGCCAAATGTGTGTGAGAGATTTTACTTCATTGTTCTCTATATTTTGCATCATTTTCAATTCACATGAATGCACTACTAAAAGTATTTTATATATCTATAAATCTAAAAGGAAATACAATGGTAATAGTGTAGGTTATTAGATTTGAGAAATAATTTTATCATATTTCTTGTGATGAACTGTCCAGTGTAATATCCATGTCAAGCCCCAAAATTGTTGTATTTAACGCATTTTTTAACCATATGATGCCCTGCTTATTTCCTTGTTTTATCAATTTATAAATTTCTATCTTGCACTTCTACATCATTTTGATGCAATAGTGAAGATTTACGTTCATTTTTTATTTTATCTAATAATACCTTCGTGTTATGAATTTTTTAGGACTAATGTTCATTAAAATGTTGTTAATGTAGATTGTTGAGTTCCTGCATTGTGCATAAGCAATCCCGCACCAGAGGAATGGACACATAAGTTACTCTGGTCATTGAAACGTACCACACGGACTGTCAATTACACTTTTCAAAGATAATTTTGAAGATTTGGTCAAGTTCAAATGCACTTCTCTTGGGGGTTAGACATCTCGACACACTTTCAAGGATAAATGGAGATGGATTTTTTTCAAAATGATGTTTGGCACCTCCAAATGAGTTATAATTAACAGAGTTCATTCAGATCCATTTTTAGAAAATAATTAATAATTCAACCCTAAATTTCACACAATTTTCAGACAACCAACTTTGTCCTCGATTTATGTGTAGGTGAAGAAGAACCTTGGAATTCTAAAACAATAGTTTTGTTGAAAATGTGGAAAATCAGGTTCATTTTGAACAATTTTCAAACAAATCTCATGGTTTGAGAGTTATAGGGGGTTCTTTGAGGCTAGTTTGTTAAAATTGCAAAATTTTCTAGAATTGAAAAATTACGTTGTTAGAACCAAAATTCATCTAGTAACCTTCATAAAAAGCCTAGCCATGGCTTGTCGAGGGGAGAGGATGTTATTATAGTATTATTTTGTTATTTTGGATCTTGAGTATGTGGTTTATGATGTAAAACATTGACTTGATTTTAATGAAAGTTTTATGATGTCAGGTTCATCTCTTTATCTCCTGTGTATTTTATAATCATTTCAGTTTTCTAGCTTTTATTTATAAATAAGGGTGGGAGCTAGAATGGTAGGGCTCACAAGACTAGCTCAAGGCCCCTTTAGTTGTCCATTTCTTGTGTGTTTTGTAGGTCTAGTATTGGTGTGTTTCTTATTACAATTTTGGCATAACAATTGTGTGCGTTATTTAGCATAACAAATCTATGTTTGTCATTTCCTTAAACTTTGTTTTCTCCATATTTACTCACCACTTTGATTCTAATTGCTTCATATTTGGATGTGGAAACATGGGATTATAAGTGTGAGATTATTTTTAATCACTTTATCTATTTCATTGTGTGAATTAATGAATTGTTACATATATTGGATCACAAAGACAAAAAAAAAATTCTAAATTCTTAATTAATAGGTTCTAAGCTTGAGATATGGTCGATCTAGTATAAATTTGATGAGAAAATTATAATTTGATTATAGATCTGATGTGTTATGAGGCTAGCCTACAAAAATATCTTCGAGTATGAATTGGATCAATAATTTCCTAAGTATTGTTGATAAAAGAGTGGAGATTCTTCAAACTTCTAAAATCCCCTGCCCTCACATGAAGCACATATAACCTATGAACCTTTGAACTTTTGCTGCTTGTATTATAATTTGGGATCTGAATCTTGTTATATTAATAACCGTAGTTACCTAAAAAATGGAAAGTGATTTGGAATTTTTAAGATAGTTTCAAGCCAGAATTATCATTTCGTTCATGATCTCCTAATAGAGAAAAAGTATGTTCCTTTGGTTTTACATGGTTATTTGATCATCATAGTCGATTCAAATTAAAAAACCGGTCTTTAGTAATTTTAACAATGGTCTATATATGTGAGAATATGCACTTGTAATGTTGATATACGTTGAGTGCAATAATATTTGCTGACAAAGAAAGACTTTAATTTTTTTAGCTCAGAAATTTGTAGCCCTATTTGAATAAATACTTATTTGGTTTGAATATTTAGAGCCAAAAATTCTTTGCTTTCAAAATCTCTTTTACAATAGTGTCATTACAATAGTTTCCAGTCCTTAAGTTTGACTAAGGTAGATAGTTAGTTGAAGTTTATTTTGAGGTGTGAGGAAATATTCAATTAGAGTGAGGATTTCTCTTATTTATGCACAAATTGATTTCTTATTTAGAAAATACATTTCAATTTCCTTGGTAAACACTACGAATAGATTCAAACCATGCTTTATTTTTTCTTGTTTATACATAAAGTGGAGTGATTTTGACTCACTTTCTTGCACAAAGAATTGAGAGGAAAAAAGAATTTAGTACGAGAACTTAGACGGAGGTTCTATTTTGAGTCCAGAGACATGTTTGACATTGGAAGAGCTTGGATTTTTAAATTTTTTCACACTTGTGTTATGTAGTTGACAAGACAGTCTTTACATTACCTTGGTTGATTCTCATGTTATCTATATTAATTAATAGTTAGGGTTTGTTTCTTGGGTGTTGTTAGTTAGGGTTTGCTTTTTTTCAATTGCTAATAACTACGGTTTTCTTACCATTGTTTCCAAATTTCAAGATTAGTATTTACAGTTTCATTTCTAAAGACTGTAGTTGAGTACAGGATTAGAACAGGGATTAACTAGTGCAACAATTTGAAGGTCTTAGCTTTTGAGTCTTTCTCTAGCATTTCTAGTGTTGTGTCTCGAAGTCCACGGACCCAAGATTGACATGAAATTTTTGTCAATTAATATACCCTATACTACACCCAAAATTTTGGCGCAGTTGTCGGGGATGCATTTAGGGGATAGACCTTAATGACCTTTTGTAGTTTAGTTTTCTCTTTACCTAGTTCCTCTTGTAAGCTTTTTTTTTTTTCTTCTTTATGAAATTTCTTGCTAATCCTTTTAAAGTTTTTATTTTTAAGGTTTTGTAGAACCACCAGCCACCCCCACCCCCCCCCCCCCCCCCCCCCACATATACTCATCCATTCAATGATAGGATATAAAAGAAGGTTTTTGAGCACATAAAAAATGGTATTGTTAGGAATATTTCAATGAGGAGTTGAAGGATAATATTTGATGTTGTTGTTGATATATGAAGATCTTCCAATGGTGAACTTACGAGTGCATAAATCAATATTTTTCTTGAAAAATTTAAAGATGATGTTATCTTTTATCTTACCTCATAATTTGATGATTTATAGGAAGAACAAGTGCAAGATAAATTTGAAATACCACTACTAACCTTTTGTGCAAACTATACTAATAAGATATTCCTCAAAAAGTTCCCATTTAATGGTCTAAAAGTTTGTGAGATTTGTGAGGAAGGTTACTCAATATAACATTTCTCATCATTGTCTACACTACTAGAAGTACTCATGTAATCAAGTAATGAATTGAATCGATTTCCAGGTATAACTCAAACCACATCATCATTTAATAGATAGGCTAATTCTTATTACCCTGAGTAGGTTCCCTAACAAATTTATAATCCTACAATTTCATTGCAAACCTTTAGTCCTCCTTTAATTCAATACCCTACTCTATGGCCACATTTGACCTCTTCTTGGCTAGGTTCCTCAAGTCAGATACCCCCTGGCCTCAAGAAATGTTTGGATCCTTTTTCCTGGGGTATTATTTCATGCAAAATCAGCAACAACAATAGAAATTTCTTCCCAATACACCATCAAGTAAACCCCCTCCATGGTCCTAGCTACTTGTGAAACCTTACCCTAATCCAAACCCTAGCCCTTATCCTAATAAATATGCTAGTCCTTATCTTAATCCATACCCTAACCCTTACCCTAATCCATATCCTAGCCCTTATCCTAGTCCTAGACCTAACCCTAACCCAAACCCTAGTTCAAGCTCTAGCATAAACTATAACCTAGATCGTAATCCAAATAATGAGGTTGCACAACAATTTGAAATAACTCTTCTTCCCTTTGACTCCCCTATTGAATGCAATGTCCCATAGTTCAATAATTCAACACAAAGAGAGAGTAAAAAATCCAAATAGACTAACCCAATACAAAGTCAAATCATCCCTGTCAAGTTCCATAGTCAACTATAGCCAAACTTTAACCCTAACCAGAAAGTCATTGTTGGTCAAATAATCCATAAAACACCTCCTTTGAAGATCGGTAAAAGGTAGTCCAATTCTCCCACCAACAAAGGTAAAATTCAACCCAAAATAATCATGTAAACACTTGTCAAAATCTTTCAAACAACAACCAGCCATGCTATTAAACAGGCATGTGGTCAATGCCAGTCAAACAACCCTAAAATTCTCGATTTTCTGCTAATAAATGTGGCCTAAAGAAAGAAAAATTATGCCCTTAAAATCGCAGTCAAAATTAGTCAAAATAACCTTCGTCAATTTTGGTCAAGAGTATAAAGTTTTAGTTTTGATTTATCCCATAAAATTTGTCCTATTGGCTGCACGTGAAGGAGAGAGAGAGAGAGAAGATGCCCAAGATGTATGAACTAATATTATGAAGAGAGAGAATAATGTGTGAGTGAATGATGTCCAAATGAGGTGTGACATATCCTCTATTTATACACTTTGTTGTGGGTGAAGGGACACATCCATTGGGCATCTTGAGCCTACATTAAGTTGAGGCTAACTTGAATAATTTGCACATTGGAGGGAATAAATTCAAAATCACACTTCTGCTTGTCCAAATGAGATGATATTGATATCAATATTGGATCTCCCAGAAATACTAATTCAATGCAATAATCATCTCCATCAAATGAGTTTTCCCAAGGTGGAATTTGGCCCTAGTTGCAAATCTTAACACTCCATTTCAACTAGGGAGTATTCCACCTGCCAAATCAACTTCCATCATCATGCCATCATGTTGTGATGCACCATCTTTGTCATCTCTCCTCTTCTCTATTGAACCATGAAGTAATATTGACGTAGAGGTGATCGAGAGTGAGTCACAACACCTTACGAATCTCCACTGATAAAATTCAGTCAAGAGGTAGAACCTCAAATCATCACAGATAAAGTTGTTGAACACCATGCATACAAGTCATAGGGATGACGATAGGACATGATGCTTCCATCAGTAGTGTTATGGTGCCTAACCACTTTTCCCAACTCATTAGAGAGATGATAGGTACTTCCCATCAGTCCCAAACTCCATGGGTAGGATGCATGATGGGGCATCGACAACAGAAGGTGAACTACTCATCCTTCTCATAATCCATAGGAGAAGGTGAACCACTTAGCCTATGCATATGTCAATTTGGGGAAAGGAGTAAATTTAGAAATTTTCCCTATCACTAGAGACAATTTACCCCAAGAAGAAACCTTAATTCAAAGACCACTAGAGGAATAATATATTGTTGGAAGTTGTCTTGAACCCGTTATTGAATCTCAAAACCTTAGAATTTTATTTAATCATCCTTTCCAATCTCATGAACAAACATTAGAGCCTGAGATTGAGGATTTCCTTTTTCTTCTTTCACCAGATCCCTTATGCCTCCAAGAAAGTGATTATAAGGTTGTGTAATATTTGTACAAGCTTGAGAATCATAAATATGTGGACTCCATTGAAGCATAATTTCAAGTAGTTGTCAACACACCTTATTCCCTCATCATTTGACAACTCTTGATACCATATCAATTAAAGAAATTGGTTTCTCATACATTTTTATGCGTTGAAGTTCACTTCTTAAAATGAATTATGAGTATATTTAGCATTTTGTTACACACATGGAAACACTGGAAGTACTCCTACACTTCAGGTATATCTTCCTCTCCTTAAATTAAGGTAGGGTAGTATAAGAGAAAGCATTAAAAATGCTATATGAAATAAAATTATTATAGCAACACTCCTAAAACTGCAATTCCTGAAGCACTACTATTGAAATTTCTCTCATTATGCACTCTTGTGATAAGACTTGTTAGAAGAAATCTACTCTTAATGCCTAATATTTATAAAGTGACTTTTATTATTAATAGAGATTATATATTGGCTCAATTAGGGGGATTGTTGTTTTTATTTTTAATACTTTCCATTCATTAGCTTAAAACCCTACTTCTGGCCTATTCACTCTAACAGAATATCATCTAGGAAATAATTTGAATTTTCTCTTTGAAGGTATTGATGAAAAGCCTCCTATGGTGGACCACACCTATAAAACCCTAATTACTTCTCATGAGAACCCTAGCATGGTTAACTTGAGGAATATTTCAGTCACTATTTGAGATACTTTCTTTAAAATACGTCTTTAGGTTAGGAAGACCAACCAATAAATATTAGTCATTAAAAACTTTTCACATCATTCCGTGTTCTTAAGGAGTTGATTCTACTCCCCACCTATAAAGTAACTCATCTAAGGTTAATCATAGTAAAATCTTATTTTAACATAAAAGGTTTAATTGAGGGATAATGTAACATACCTCCTAAGCCTAATTTGAGAATTACTTACTAGGCTGTCATTCTTTAAAATTTTCTTCAGTTAAAGTTGAGACTCAACTGTTGTCACAAGTAATATTATTTTATCATTACATGAAAAAATATTATTTATGCAACTATACTCATATTTTTAGCAATTTAACAACATCAAAATTAATGAACCATGATACTACATACTCCTTCTATTCTTTACTGGATCCATGACGTGGAATTTTAGATTCATTGATAAGACTTATATGACAGATCAACCCTTGAGGATAATTTACAATTTGGAGAAAGCAATTAATCATGGCTTGCAACCAATAAAAAAATTTGTTGACTCCACACCAGCATTAATTAAATGTTATCTTGAGTCTACAGTAGCTAGCATGGCCATGAATCATGATCCTATAGACATATTCAAATGTGTTACTGACTTAACTTTGTGCAATATGCATAAATAGATAAACTAGCCTCATTAGATGCAATTCCTATGACACGTATTGCATTTCATAGATAACTTGAACCATAGACTATACAATTAGAAGCATTATACCATAATTATTCCACATGAAAAAATCATTTATGCATAAATATTCACCAAATTAAAATAGAGATATCAAATAAGGTTAGAGGTGTACTATGTTCCTTCACTACATTCAATGCTGATAAAATTTAGATTTAATAGATACCCAACACATCCATATGTGATCATCTCATAAATAAAGCTAGTATAACCAATTCTAATTACCCATAGTGGTCACATGCAGATTCTACCATTAGTAACATGTGTCAAATAGCTCCTTGACCCAAGTATTAGTAAACACCTACTATGCTTCCATCAGTAACTCTACACTTGGATGCAATACAAGTCACATGCATAAGAATTCAATCATTCTCATAATTTAAGATAACACAAACATTTATACATCTGAGCTAAATGATTTTACAACATAAAAAGTAAGGAGTAAACATAAAGAATATTCCATGCGAGTGAATCCAACTAGATTAGAAGAAAGAACACCACTTGGAAAATGGAGCACCACCACCCAAACTATAATTGACTCTTCTAATTCACCCCCAAGCCAAGATTTCTTGCCATGGATCAACTGCCTCATGTTCATCTCTGTAATGGGTATATAATAACCTCTTTCATGATATGGTTTCCATTAGTGGCATCCCACGTTTATGGATCTCTTTTATCCATTTTCCTAGGCTTTTCTCAGAGAAGCTTGCCTTTCTCTCCCGCAAGGCATTTCCTCATAAAATCTTACCTTTATCTCCCACAAAGCTTTTATGTTTTTCTCAATGGATATTTATCTCCAATCAATCCAGCTTATCTATAGTCGAATCTAGAAGATTTATCATGAAAGAATTACCCCTTCCCATTCACCAATGGGATTTGGAAAGAATCTCATCTCTTGGTGTCTCCCTTTTCCAAGTGATTAATTATTTTATTTATCTCATAAAGTATTTACTTTTCTTGTTACACATCATACATATCTTTTCTTAGCTTAGGTATGCAATTTTTTAAACAAAAGGGAGGGGTGTTACAGATAAAAGGTCTCATTACCTACTGACATACCATGATCATGGATGCTAACAAGAATGAAATTAGTTCCACTAGTCACCAAGCCATGGTAATAGCTTCCAGTTGAAAAAATTGAAGACAATGTTGGAAAATGAAAATGTGTTCAATCTTCAATAATGTATTTGAGTGATTATATAATGTACTTGTCAAAAGAATAAAGAAGATAATTTGCATTATCATTATTGTGACTTATTAAAGAATGGGTTTCATGCTTGGCTCACCATGTTTTAGGTCAAAGTCCCCATTGAGGACTTCTAGGATTTATTCTCAATCTATAGAATTATTGTACATTTAAAGAGACCCTTCTTGGGCTTTTAAATCATGTAAAAAGGTTAAGTATTCAGTCAAATATGAATTATGTAACCTCCACACCATGTCAGCCTAAGGAAATATCAAGTTAGCCTAAAGACCTTATTCCACCCCATAAGAACCCTATAAAAGGAAGGACATCAAATTCATTTGACGCATCATTCTCTAATCAAGTTCAAATTTTCTTGTTATTGGGCAGAAGTATGAAGTTCACTTGTAGCTGGGAAAAAGTGCGAAGTTTATTGCGAGGAAGCCTAAGTGAATATGAGTTTTCATAAGTCGAAGGAGAAAGGAAAAATCAAAATTTTGGTGCAAATCTCACTATGTTTCATGTTCTATATTGGGAGAACAAAGTCTCCTAAGTTTCACTATCGTTGGAAGCTAACAGTTGCCATGAGTTTTTTCCCTAGTCAAAGTTGCTCGAAAGAGGTAAAAATTCTTGGAGGTTAAGCTGGTGTGGAGGGAAGGTCTAGTCAAGATCTAGGGTGAAGAGTCACAAAGAATAATATTTAAAGTAAGAATTATCTTGATTAGGTTTTCCCCTTGAGGGGGGCTTCTCCCTAGCATGTGCCTACACCTTGTGTCTATTTTTTTATGTGCTGGTGCATTTGGTAATTACTTGATGAACTAAAGAAAGAAGATATAAATAACCATAATAATAAGAAACATCACAAGTAATTATCAAGATCAAGAAAATATTTACTACCTTTCTGATTTTCCAACATGGTATCATATCTTTGGTAGAGAAGGAAGAAAAAGACATATCCATTCACAGGCACTATCTTAGGGAAGGAGTCTATTATATTCAAAGAAGATGCTAACTGAATCAAGGGAAAGAACAAACTTGAAGTAGTGTCTAACTTCAGATCCTTGAAGAAGAGTATTGACATAATCCTTGAGAAGAACAAGGGATTGGATTTGGTGAATGGAAATGAAAGGAATAGTATAGAAGAAGCCAGTGATGCTGACAAAACGAAATTCTGGGAATTAGAATTGGTCGTTATGGCTCTAATGGTAGAAGGGATCAAAGATAATCTTGTCCCATTCATAGTTGACATCAATCATGCTCGGGAAAAATATAAAGCCTTGTTGAAGTTATTTACTATTAAGGATATTGGATGACCTTCTTTGAGAAGATATTGTGGAAACCTTCTTTAAGAAGATAAGTATTTCATGTCTTTTGAATTTTGGGTTCATGTACTCATTCAATTTTGATTATATTGAATATTGATCACCTTTCTTGCTCTATTTTCTTTATTAGGAAAAACATTTGTAAGAAGGAGGATCTCTCAAGACAAGGATAGTCAAGAAACAAAGGTATGCTTTAAATACAATGACTGAAAGGATTATTCATTTGATAATTTATTACTAGCTTTGTTATGACTAGTTGTATTGAATCTTGATTCTTGTTTGGGTGATTCATCTCTTGATAAATCTACCCACCCCACCCTTATTCTTCATTGACTATGTAGAACCCTAGACAGGTTCTGGGAAACCCTAACCAAAGGGTATGCTAATGTAAATGTATAGAAACCTAATCTAGTTAGGGATATCGTGAAATGCTTGTTTGAAGTTTATTGATGATGTCATATTTGGTATTTTGGTATGATCGAGAAATCCTAACTTGTTAGAGTTGAATGATAAAGTCTAAAATCTCAGAACCTTTGAAGTTTTGGTAACATAGGGTTTGTTATGCTTCTACATTGGAACCCTAGGTCATTAGGGTTTGGTGGAATGTGTGAGAAAGACCCTTATATTGTCTTAGAATTGATTTACTTGGTATGGGTGTGTTGTTTGATCAAACCCTAGTGTAATCAACATGATTGTGTGTCTAACTCTTATTTAAATTTGTGAAGTTTGGTTTGACTAATACATGATATGGAATGTATTTGCATGATGATTAAATAATGGCATATATATATATATATATATATGTCTCTTGGTTGAAATCCTAGGTTGGTCTAGGTCCGATGTATTTAGACATATGATATGCTTATAAATGATTACGAATTCCTAGATATACATGTTGACCTAGTTATTGATCGTCACAAGTCTTAGGACTTAATGGAACTCCTTATTTTAGGATTTCAAGGAAGTCTTTATCTAAGATTCTAAGATAATGATATATGGAAATCTAAGGTGTTGTAGCTAAACCCTAGTGAAGTTAAATTGTCTAGTATGTGTGATATAACAATCTAAAATTTGTTAAGTGATTATTGAACATGAAAATCTAGGGTTTTGCAGTTAAATCCTAGTAGTAATGTTGTCTAATGTGTGTAATGTAACAATATGAGATCTATGTATTTAATAATTTATTGAAATTTTGGGATTCTGGTATTTTGGAGTTAAACCCTATTCAATGTAAAATCTCTTAAATATGATGATTTTAGATCTATGTAAGATTGTTGAATTTGTGAAAATGGAATTCTATGGTTTTGAATTTGAACCTAAATTGAAGTAGAAAACTCTAATATATGATGACTATATGATAATTTGAGATTTGTGAAAGATTGTTGACAATTTGACTTTTTGGTTGAGATTAATGATTGATTAGAATTATAGGGTTTACAACTAAACCTAGTGATAGTTGGTCATGTTAGTGGCTGATTGATGTCAGATTGAAAAAACTAGGGGTTAGAACTAACCCTAGTGGAAGCTGGTCAAGTTAATGACTAAGTTGTGATTAACTTCGATTTATTCTTTTGTATGAAATCTAGGATTTACATGAATCCATAGCGAGAAGTCTAACATATGTATTTTGAAAGATTGTTAGATGCTTTGTAGATATATGTTTGTGCAAATTGTTTCTAGTTTTTTCTATATGTTGAAGGAAGGTATATCATACCTTTCGAAGAAACATTGAAACCCTATATGGAATGAAAGTTATTATCAAGTGGTCTACAGTGTATGACAAAGTCCCTAGGAAGATGTTGAAGAGTATACGTCTCTTGTTTGTAATTTAGTTTGGGTATATGATATGTATAAATATTGAATGCTTCCATGATTTTGATATGGCTAACTTCATGATTCCATAGATTTGGTTGTACTTTCTATCTAAGTTGTGTAGGTACACAATCTTCAATTTGGTGAAGATGCTCTATATGATAAGCAATTTGTGTGGTACACAATCTTAAACATGGTGAAGATGCTTGATGTGGCAAGCATTATGAGGATTATTGTAACTCTTATGAAATGGTTGGAAGCCACGAAAGATTCTAGGATGTCAGAAAGAATAAGTAGAACTCCCTAAGTTAAGAGGGAGATAAAATGGAAGGAATCTCCCTAGGATAAGATGATGACTGATAATATTCCTTGTATAGGAATGATTAGCTATTCTCTATTTAAGAGGGATTGACATATATGGTGCTCTACTTCATGTGTCATGCACTAGACCAGGACTAACAACCATAAGTTTTGGTGAAGGCGATGAGTGGGAAAATGAAACTGGAGAATGCATTTTGAAGTGATGGTGAAAGAAGGAAATTAGAATCTGATTGAAGAATATGGTGCTGCATATGAAGTAGGAATACAAATGTATGATTGAGGAATATTCTGTCCAAGAGTCAGTTGATAGTCTTGTTATGGAAAGTTGAGAAGCAACATCTAGTTGTTTGAAATACCTGAGAGGTTTGTATTTGATTATGTACATGTGAAAGTATATTATTGATTGGGGTTGTGTTTGTACAAGTAAATATATCGAAGGATTTTGTAGCATGATGGTAATGAATCATGTTCATTGGGAGAGATTGGTCATTCTTAATCTATTAGATCAATGGGTGTTTTGTCTTTGTGATTGAAGCATTACCTCAAATACATATGTCTAACACTCTATGTTGATGTCTGAGTCTTGAAGTTGGAAAGGTGGTGTTGATCAAAGAGATTTGTTTTGGATACACACCTAGATTTTTGGGTTGATCATTAGTAAGTAAACCTGAGGGTACCTAAAGGGGCTGAAAGCTTGAATCCATCTTAGTCCCACCTGGATATATTTCCTTGATCAGAAATTTAGTCCATTCCATTACAGTGCGTAAACTATTGAGTGATTATTTGGATATATTTCCCTGGTTAGGAATCTAGTCCATGGCATTGTAGCGCCTAAAGTTCCTCATGGTTCATATAGTTTGATATATTCCATTGTATTTGTACATTATGAATACCTCCCTAGTTAAGAGGTAGTGTTGGAAAATATAACTATATTCATTCTTCAATAATGCAGTTGAGTCATTATGTAATGTACTTGTCAAAAGAATAAAGAAAAGAATTATTATTATTATTATTGTGACTTATTAAAGCATGGGTTTCATGCTTGGTCACCATGTTTTAGGTCAAAGTCCCCATTAAGGAAATATAGGAATTATTATGAGTCTACAAAATTATTGTACATTTAAGGAGACCCTTCTTGGAATTTTGAATCAAGTGAAATGGTTAAGTATTGAGTCAAATATGATTTATGTAACCTCCACACCATGTCGGCCTAAGGGAATATCAAGTTTTCCTAAGGAAGTTATTATACCTGACAAGAAGCCTATAAGAGGAAGGAAATTGAATTCATTTGAAGCGCCATTCACTCATCAAGTTCGATTTCTCTTGTTGGTAGGTAGAAGTATGAAGTTCTCTCATAGCAGGGAAATGGCGTGAAGTCTGTTTCCGAGAAGCCAAAGTGAATGAAAGTTTGGGGAAGTCTAAGGATAGAGGAGAAATCAAAATTTTGGTGCCCCACTCTCTGTGTTTCATGTTCTGGATTAGGAGAACTAAGTCTCCTCAATGTCACTATTATCAGAATCTGCTAGTTTCTGTGAGTTGTTGCCCTAGTCAAAGTTGTTGAGAAGTGGTCGAAATTCTGGGAGGCTGACTTGGTGTGGAGGAAAGGTATGGTCAAGGTCTATGGTGAATAGTCTGAAAGAATACTATTGAAGGGAACAATTATCTTGACTGGGTTTTCCCCTCAAGGGGGGTTTTTGCTTGTCATGTGCCTACATATTGTGTCTATTGTCTTAGGTGTTGATGCATTTATTAATTGCTTGATGAACTAAATAAAGAAGATATAAAGAATCGTAATAATAAAAAACATCACAAGTAATTACCAAGATCAAGAAAATATTTACTTCCTTTCTAATTTTCATTACAAAAATTCCATGCCATCCCATGCTCTTAAGGAGTAGCTTTTCCTCAGCACCTATAAAGTATCCTATCTAAGGTTAATCGTAATCAAAGCTTATTTTAACATAAAATGGTTAATTGAGGAAAAATAGGTCTCATTATGAGCTAACCGACCATTATCATGGGTTATAACGATAATGACAATAGTTCCATTACTCACCAAGCCAGGGTAATGACTTCTAGCCAAAAAATTGGAAGACAAGGGGTGTCATAACGACTCAGCTTGTTCATTCTTGTTATTTATTATGAATGGCACTATCGTGAGCTGGTTACCAAGATAGGACATTGGCCTTTAGTTAATGCCTAAACTAAAGTAAATTCTTTCAAATGACTCTACATATATATATCTAATAGATGGGACACATACTTTTGATTGGGTTAAAAGACATCTGTGTTGAGGCTATAGAATTTTGTTGGAAGAAGGGCCATGGCCGTGGTATTAAATTTAATTTTACAATGTGATTTACTTGGTCATTTTTGTCTCCCTGTGAACTCATTATCATATCCCTCTAAGAATGACTTTAAGATCCTTTCAGTAATGTGCTTTGGACTTCTATCTTTCATAAATATGAAGGTTTTCATGGATGTGGGACCCTTAGTGCATGTGATTCACTTCTCTTGACAAGAGGATCTTCAACAATATGCTTGCGTAATGGTAGGATGGCCATCCTGGGAATGTATCATTTTGTCATATTTCTTTTTCCCTATTTCCATCCATCTATAATGCCATGGATTTCAAATTATGTCACTTTTATTTGTAATGAGGATATTCAGGTGAAGAACTATTGATTATGGTTATCCCTGAGATGCTTATTGAAATTTTGATGGTTGAGTATTTCAAATATTATAATATTAATCTGTTGACGGTGCTGGACATGCCAACATGTGAAGGGATCTCCCTGGTAAAAAGTCCTAATTAGACCTCATACTATTTGTTGTAGGAGTCCTAGTAGTGGGTCGTACGATAATTCCTTGACCGCGGTTTCACAGAGAGGCAAGTAAGATTTCCATGTTGGTATCAAGGTTTTGACAATTGTAGTAAGCCAAGGAAGGTGCATGAGTGGTTCCAACAAATGGAGGGTGAGGTGAGTGCACCAATTAGAAACCTGTGATAGCACAGAGTTAAGAAGGGAACACAGGAGAAAAGATGGATTATGACATGGAAGGCAACTTAGCTAGAAATCGAAAGTGATGGTTAAACCGAAAAAACATTTCAAAAAGATACATACATACATATACAGAAAGCTACACAGGCATGCATAAGAAAAAATATATATATCATTCATAGTACTCATATAATCAAATGGATCACAGAAGCTTGAATTTGAATACTCAAGATAGCTGAAATACAATACAACATATCCATGAAACATGTTGGGTGGGTTATATTAAGAAGTGTCAATTACATTCATACAATACATCCATGTCCAACCACTAGTTCTGACAGTGGAATGTTATAGCCACAAGTGCTTACTCCTCCAAAGAGATATACTAGCTCTGCACAGTCGAGAAGCCAAGGTGCGCTACAATACTGTCCAAGCTCTCTCTGTGATAGTCTTATCGGAAGCTTGGATGACCAAAAGCCTATCGAATGAGTTATGAGGGACTATTTATAGAAAAGGTTGGGGTGGCCCTTGACATTCCCCTTTGTGATAGTTCATATACCCTCATGACTCTTCATTTACTCTATGATTGTTAGATCCCTATTGACACTTGAACTTACACTTGAAAAGATGTTACATTACAATGCACATGTACCCATGTGAGACAAAATGACTTGAGAAAGCCATGCAAGAAATCAATATGGCTCAGACAACTCTTGGAAGACCAGCTCTTCGACATCCTCATGGTGGTCGATAGTAGCGAATTGATGCCAAGATCTGTAGTTTGCGATCGTGTCCCTGTACTCTAAGGTGACATATTTCTAGAACCTGACTATTGCCTCCATATCATATGAGTACATGCTTAGGATCCTCTATGAAACTCATTTGATATCAGTAGCATCATTGTCTTGAATGCGGCTAGACTAGCAAAATACTTGTGCATGGTGTTTGCACTAATGGACAAGTCTAGGCTCGTGGCAATGCACATCAACTGGTCAAAATACCAGTCAAGCTCTATGGTGGGCTCTAGTATTGTAGAAATAATGTTGTAACTCTTGGGACTCCCTTCTTTACTTTTATCAACCCGATAGTTCGTAACAAACTTGGAAGCGACGGTGCTATATGCACAAGTACTAGCTCTTGTCGCAGGCTATCATTTGATTAGCTGGCACGAGTCCAATAGGAGCTCAAGAAAACTTCTATGAGTTCTTAGAAGAAGATTTTAATTGTGATGGATGAAAGCTAACTCAAAAGAGGCTAATCTACTTGCAGAAAGAAAATGAAAGCTAAAAGGAAATGCAAACCCTAGCAAACCCTAGTTTTGTCGATTAACCCTACTAGTGCAAGTAAAAGGATGAAAGCTACAGAAATGGATGCCACTGACTCTTGGTAAGGTAAAGTGCATGTGTCTAAGCTATCTCTGAAGTGGAATCTGAAAAAGGAACATCTTTTTGTATTTTTGAATAACATTTGTGGAATTATCTTGCATGTATTCAACTGTTGTTGACTGTACAGAGGTGAGGTGAGGAATGGAACTGGCGAGGCACTTACAGGAGTTTGGGAAGGTGAGACGAGGGCCTAAGGGGTCCCTATCACCCTTCTAGAGAGTTTCACAGTGATCAGATCTCAAGAAACTGCTTTCATGAGCTTGTACGGGAAGTCTGCAGGGGTTCTACAGGATGTTCTTTAACTTCTACATGATGTTCCAAAAGGGAATTTTGGAGGGTTGATGGAGGAAAAAAAGTGAATAAATGGGTATGGAGGTGAGACGAGGGTGTGAGGAGGTCTAGGACTTCGTGGATGGAGTTGAGGAGTGATGAGGATGGTTGGATTTGTTCAAGGAGGGGTAGAGCAATGTTGCACATAAATATGGAAATTAGGGCAAAGCGAGAGAATGTGGAAAATGTAAGGCAAGAATCCAAGTTAGAGGATGGAGTAGGTGGGATTGATGGAGTAAGGGTAGATAGAGAGGTATTATAGGTGTTCTGCAAGTTATTTCACAAACTTAACAAACAAAGACTCGGAAAACCAAGGACTTAGCTACTTCAACCTAACCTGACCTAAATATCAGCAAAGAAAATGAACAAAGGTTTATTGGAAACAAAATCATGTGAAATATCTATGCAAACTAAGTGATAATGGATCTGAGCATGTAAACACAACTGGTATCAACTTCTGCAACTAAGAATCTAACACTAGTGATTGAATGATGAAGCAAAAACAGTGTTTTTGGTGGCAACAGGGACACCTTGGTCTCAGCTCATGGTCCCACGGAGGGAGAGGTGAGATAAGGGGTGCTTTATAGCCTTTTTTTGAAGATATTATTGGTTATTAACCTATCAAATCAATCTGAACATGAAAAGTCTTTTTAATCATCAACAATGACCTAGGTAACCAAGCAAGATTTTAATCTACTTAATAGAAATTATTTTGCAAAGACATTAAAAACATATAACAGTACAAAATGGAGTCCTTGGAACTTGGGTTGGGCCCAACCCCCAGAGCTACAGGCTCCTAAGAAAAATCTCAGAATTGATGCCAAATGAAACTGCTTTCCATTACTCAAAAATAACCATGTCATAAAGAAAGTTGTACAACAGAAGCTACAAAATGAGCTGAAAAACTAACAACACTGTACCTTACAAAATTTTCTTTAGTATTTTTTGATGATATGGTAATCTACGAAAAGCCCTAGAAATGTCATGTCCAACATGTTGATAGGATGCTCAAACTATTGAAGGGTAAACAATTATATGAAAAACCCTTCAAATGTTTCCTTCAGGTAGAGGAAGTGGAATATTTGGGTCATATTGTATCTCATGAGTGTGCTAAGGTAGACCCTAATAGCAATAATCTGTCAAGGAATGTAAAATCCCCCAACCTTAAGGAATTTTTGAGGGTTCCTCAGGTTGACAGAGTATTATCACAAGTTTATTAAGAATTATGGGAAAGTAACATCACTTCTAAAGCCATTAGTAAAGAAGCAATGTGCCAAGCTCTAGCCTTACCTGCTCTAGACTTCACCAAAAACTTTATTGTTAAATGTGACGGCTTAATAAATGGCATTGGTGTTGTTTTAATGTAATATAGAAGATCTGTTTCTTTTGAAATTAGTCCAATTAAGGGAGATAATTTACACAAACATATTGATGAGAAGGAAATGGTGGCAACACTACTTTCCTTGAAGCAATGGCACTCTATCCTACATTTAAAGGTAAGAGTAGACCATGAGAGTCTTAAATACCTCTTAGAACAAAATTTATCTTTAGAAGAGCAAAAAAATTGGTCACAAGTATGTTGGGTTATGGCTTTGAAATAATCTACAAAAAAATGAATCGAAATGTTGTTGTAAATGCACTCTCAAGAAGGGATGAGGATGTGGAGGCATTTATTTTTTCGATTTATATTATTCAACTTGAACTTGATTGGATAAATGAAGCAAGAATTGAATGGAATAATTTTGAAGAGGTGTGGAAACTCATCCAAAAGTTGCAGCAAGATCCTATTGCATCTGATGCATTCATCTGGGAAAATTATTCACTTTGGTATAGAAATCACTTATATTCATGTAAGAAATCCCAACTCAAACAAAAAGTTCTTTTGGAATCACACACCTCTCCTGTAGAAGGATTTTTTTGGGGATGACCATAAATATGATATTCAGAAGTTTGTGGATGAAGTTTTAGTTTGATAACAAAATAAAGTTGAGACAATTAACACCCTAACTATTTTACAACCATTATCAATTCCAAGTTAGCATTGGGATGAGGTCTCAATGGATTTTGTCACAGGTCTACTAAAATATGAAGGAAAGAGTGTAATCATGGTGGTAGTTGATAGAAATATGAAGTATGCACACTTTTGTGCACTATTTCATCCTTTCAAAGCTAGTATAATTGTTGTTTCATTTGTGGCAACAATTCAAAAGGTGTATGGAAAGCAAAATATTATTGTAAGTGACAAAGAACCCATTTTCACGGCAAATTTTTGGATAGAATTATTTTCTTATATAAGTACTCAATTAACTCATAGCCATCTTATCATCCTCAATCTAATGGGAAAATTGATATAGTGAACAAATATTTGGAAGGATATGATATTTAAGATGAGAAATTACTGAGAAAGGGGGGGTGAATCAGTAATTTAAATTCTTTGTTTTTTGTCAACTTAATCTTCTTCTTATGCAGTTAATGATTTATGTTTGTGTTCAATAGTTATTGAAATCCTTTTATATATTTTATTGCCAAGAATTCAGAGAATTCACACAACGCACAAAAATTAAACATATGAGGACACCCGATATAAGTGGAAACCTTGAAGGCAGGAAACCATGAAATTTAGGCTGAAAGTGATGTGAAGGCAAGCTTCTACTCCTTTTTACACCATATTTTTGTAGGCTCCAACCTAAAAGAGGCTCCTACCACAAAGGAAGCTCCAACTCTGATAAGTTTTCTGTAGGCTACAACCCACAGGAGGTTGCTACCTCAACATTCTACAACATTTTATTTTTCAAGCTGCAACATAGAAAAGAATAGAAATTTCTCAAGTCACTAATACTGGTTACTTCAGATCCAATTATGTTGTCATGTTTTTTGTTGAACTACTTCTTCTTTTCACTATTCTTCTCTTCTGCTGCTACTCATTCATTCTTTGATGCAGACTCCTTCACCTAAAAAAAAGGTTACATCTTTTTCATCCTGCACTGTATATATTATAACCAAGCCCTCTTGGCTATTTGTATTCCACAACAATAGGAAAACTTCTCTTTTAATGGCACCTCCCTACATGAATATAATTCATTACCATTGTATTTATAAGGAACTAGTTATGAAATTAGGGCACATAACCCTAATTTCAACAGTCATTGTCTATCATCATTTTTTGGGCAAGCCTCTGGTATCTCTTGGTTGGAATATAACGTTCCCTGGCATATAAATTATGTGTACCATGTAATAGTTGATTTAGTAGGTCTAATGCCCTTGGTATTTGTTATAGCTCCAAATCTCACTACTATGGTTTGTGATGCTGCACTCATGGACTAGCGCAACCCCTCCTTCCAGACCTGGTCGAAAATCTAAAAAACTGTGTTTTATTCCCTGTACGCGACATTGCCCTAAGTTAAACGTGTGTATACGCAGGTTCATATATACCCAAGCCACGTATATGTATTAAAACACTTAAAAAAATATAAAACTCCTTATTTTCGGGCGGAGATCGCAGGTTTTAACTGTTGATCACCTTTTAGGGCCTGTGGCCTCAACTGTCCCCAACCAATTCTTAACTAAAAAACTACTTGGAAATTGGTATAAAAAAACACCAAAAGGGAGGCCTAAGGGAGGAGAGAATATAGAAAAAGGTTATTATACTGAGATTTCCCCCTGATCAGGTCTGAAGACCCTTGTGCCTTCTGCACTGCCCCCATTTTGTACAGGAAACCCTTGTTTCCTTGTGATTGGATGTTCATCCCTTAGTTATGACATCTTGGAGTGAGTATTGGAAGGAGACCTACTAAAGGCTTGAGGCAGGATGGATACAGAAGGAGGCTGAGCTTTGAGCCTGCAGAAGTGGTTCAGGTGATATTGCTCTTTTTTGTACTATTCTATTTGTCTAATAAAGAAACACGTCTCGTTCCCGATACGCTTCTTTCTTTATGTTAATGATGTTCATGTTTGAATTTCATGTATGAATGGATGTCTAAAAGTTTATAACTAACTCCTTTCTTGTATAACATAAAGATGATTTTCACATAAATCTTTGTCCATATACTGCTGCATTCTTTGGAATTGTTGGTTTTGCAGGGCAAAGGAGCGGAAGGGACGTGAAGAAGGGTTTGGACCCTTGAGGAACTACCCGAACGTAGGACCTGAGGTACGTCCTTCTCACCTTAGAAATAACTTTTTCTAGCATAATGGCTGTGTGTGCGCATGTCTCTTGATTTAGACAACTTTCAGTCTGCTAGGGTTCAACCCAAGAGCCTTAGGGGATAAAATCCCGCAACAGAACTGGTGACTCCACTGGGCAACAACATTCTTGTTGTTCCTAGTTGGGCGTTTTCCAAGCCTATCAAGGCTCAGTAGCTTGCTGGTTTATTGTTATTGTCTGGTCTGTTTCTGGCTTCTGAGTTTTACCAGTTTCTTGAGTCTCTTTTTTATTTTTCCTGAAATATTAGATACACGTTGTTTTGTTTAGATACAAAAGCGTATAAACGCTTGTTGTCTGAAGTGAACCCGCGTATACGCAGGTTTCCTCAGAAACAGTCGCGTATACACGCAGTCTGTACTGAATACAGTCGCGTATACCTGACAACTTTCAGGATTTATAAATCTTTTTGTCTCTGGAGTGTGTCTGGTGCTTTCAGTCAGTTTTAAACAGTCATCTTTGTCAGTATCAGTTCTCTATTTTACAGCAAGAATCCTTACTCCGATTTCTCTCTAATTATATGTAGTTTTGGTCTTGATTTGTGTTTTCAAGTGTCATCATCTTTTTGCTTTAAACACACAAGATTTCTTTATTGGAATCTTGGCTGCCCTCAGTGATCAGAGTAGAAAGATTGTTATCTTTGTGTTCAAATTTGCTTCTTGGTGACTTTTTGTTTGCTTTACAAAATCGATTTTTATGACCAATTACTTCTTTGTTTCATCAAAGTTGTCATTTTGATACTTTCTTGAAACCGTCTTTTTCATCTTTTTTGGTCTTTGCTACCAAAGCTTTCCTTACTGCCTTCCATTTTCAAAAGCCTTTTTGAGCACATTTGTTTTTTGTTAAGTTTTCATTCTTTGTTGGGTGGCAACTTACAAAAAGTGTTTCTTGCTTGTTTCAATTGTGAAGTGTCGGTTTTTTGTTGAGAGCATTTTCAAAAAGACCTTTTTGTTGCTACTTTCAAGTGAACTTTTTGAAGAGTTTTAGCTTTGCTTTCTTAATTTTGCTTTTCATTGAGTTTCCTTTTGTTGAATGAAAGTGTTTTTTGTTATCTTGAGTTTTGCTTTTAGTATTTAGACGAATTGTACCATCTTTGATTCCATCTAAATATTGTAAGTGGCAAAAAGGAAATTTCATAAACAAAAGCAACTTTCATTTCTTGTTAGAGTAGTTTTCAATCTTGCATCAAGCATTTAGTCTTGCATTAGGATAGATTTGCATCGTTTTTGGCATAAAATAGATTTGTTAACTTTTGAGTGTGAAGTGTGAATGAATAGAAAAGAAAAGAAAAAGTTTTTTTCATTAGAAGTTTCCTTTTGGACCCTGTAGAAGATTACTTTTCATCGAAAAACAATGACAAAGTGCATAAGCATATAGTTAAGTTTCATTAATCTTTTTTTGCATCAAAAAACACACCACTAGTTTCATTTCCACCATCCTTTGACTTAAATAACAACCCTTAAAATCAAGTGCTAATTAAAATCAACTAGAAATTTTTCTTTTGAGTTAAATACACAAACAAGTTTTAGGATTTTAGGGCCTTGGAATAGGCGAGTGGAGAGTTAACTCTCCAAGGCCACATTAAACATCAAAACATAGGAGTTTGATTAAAGAGAGAAAATCCAATAGCGTTAGGAAGACCAGGAAAGCTCCGGATCTGGGAGTTAAGCGTGAGGGTCTGTGAAGACAGGGAAGAGAGATACCCCCTCTCCTACTTGTCCGAACTTACCTCAAGATCGTTCCGCCTGGCTTCTGTGACGAGTTGGTATCCTTAGTTGCCACTCCTGGGAAACTACATAGGTGGCTGCGGAGGGGAATCCCGTGGCACCTGAGGTCGACGTTGTATCACTCTCAACAGCACTACTGGAGGGAACCCTTGCGAAGCTTGGGGGCTTGCGCCAGCGCTGACTGTTGTTAGGAGGTCAGCGTAACTTCCTCTGATACCTTCGCTGATAGGCCTGGGTCCTCATCACCCCAGACTATCTTTGGAAGGCCCTTTATTTTCCACTTTCTCGTATTTTGGTGTCCGGTCCTAATCACCCGGAGAGGAAATACTTGGAAGTTGTTTTGATTGGTTGTATCTTTAGGGACTTTTTAGTGGGTGCTCTGTGCTCTTAGTTGGCCTAGCTTTAAATATTTTGAGTCTTTAGTTAGATTTCTAAACAAAGAATTCAAAGTGGCTGACCGATCTCCCAGACGGTTTCGTAGACTTCGTGGTCTCTCTCCACCAAGTGTAGAGCCTCCTCCGAGAAGACGTAGAGGTAATAATACTGGTGGGTTTCAGCCCACTCCAATTGACGCATCGGGGATTGATCCTCCCCTCGGGGGCAATAGTATTGAAGCAACGCCTGGTACTTTCGTAGAACAAGCAAGGAACCCACCGGTTCCTTCTCAAGTTCCCTTACAAGCGGAAGATAGTATTGAGGTAGAAGAACTTTCAGAGTCATTAGCGGCTCCAAATTCTCCTCTACCGTCAATTTATCCACACGTATTGCAATACGTTGGAACTCCGTCGCAAAGACCAGCAAGTCCAAGTTACGCTACGCGCTTACCTTCGATGACCACTACGGGAAGCATGGCTTCTACTAGTGCTACGACTGCACAAACTCCTATATCTGTGCAAGGAGGTGGAACTATTTTCATCCCCTCCGTCTCGTTATTCGGATCTTTTACTAGCACGTCTGTCATTGGGTCTACTTCCATTCCATCTACGCGTGGAAGTTCCCAAACAAATGCTTTCGGTTCTGGGTACTTCCCATTTGGCGCCCAATCATCGGGCATTCCTTCAGCTCCGTTCGGGGCCGCCACATCCACAATGAGTGTGTCGGCTTCGTTCCAAGGTTTTCCATTTGGAAGTGGTCATATACCACATTCCAACCCTATGGTAGGATCTATGCCTTTTTCTTTAGTATGACAAAGCAACAATCCTTTCCAAGGTTGGAATAACCCTGGGCTTAGTAGTGCCAGAACTGGGAATCCATTCTACGACCAATATGGGAACAGACCATATACCACGGTTAGTTCATTCCAAAGCATTCCTCCCCTAGCTTCAGCTTGGAATCCATATCAGGGGTTGTCAACTCCTTACAGTCCTTTTGGAGGAAACTTAGCAGGGTTTAGTGGATATACGGCCGGAGTTGGTCAAACTCCGAGATTTGCTGGGTCACAAGGTCTCCCTTTTGGCTCAGCGGGTTCTACAGGATACTTCGGGCAGCCTGGTGCCTCCCAAAATCCAGGCCAATCTTTTCAGAGCTTCGGGACCGCCATCCAGTCAGGGTGGAATCCCCAAGCCCCGCCTAGACTTCCGTTTCTGGCAACGTTAAACTTGCCAGACCTCACTAAGTTAACTAATGACCCAATCAACTACAATCCGGCCTGGCCTCCGGTCCCGACTAAACTCCCTTCGGATATTCCAAAATTCGAAGGGAAAAGTGGTGAGGACCCGGGCGACCACGTAACCACGTTTCACTTATGGTGCTCATCGAACTCCCTGATCAATGATTCGGTTAGGTTGAGATTATTTCAATGCACCTTAACTCGTAACGCAGCTAAGTGGTATATAGAGTTGCCCGGGGGCAGCTTTTCATCATTCGCTGACTTAGCTAACATTTTCTTGAACCATTTTTAGTTGCCCGTCCGGTATGATGCTGGAACTGAACTGCTGGCTACCTTTCGTTAGGATAGGGTAATACACATTTCTGATCACATACAGGAATGGAGACAGAGAAAGAGGCTTATTAAAGCCGAAATCCCTCTGGAATATCGTCTCGAGTGGTTCTTGAAGTATTTGGTACCTGAGATCTCCACGGATGTCTGCATGTCAGGGGTCTTTTCTGAGGAGCAAGCCATCTTTAGGGCCCAGCAATTAGAATTGATCTACTCTCAGTCTGGGATCCTATCAAAGTACTTGCCAGATGCTCCTGGATCTAAGGTCGATGTAGCTAAGCTGAAGCCAGGTCCCCACGCGGATGGCATTGTTGGGTCAGTAGACACAAATATGGTGAACTTGTTGAATCAATTGCAGCAGTTGTCATTACAAACTACTTCTAACAACCAAGTCACATTGTCTAATCCTTCCGCTTCCCCAACTTCTTCAATTAACGCCGTCCAATTGGATAATCCCAAAGGAATTCAAAATTCCAATGGGAAAAAGAAAGGACGAGGTAAGACAAAGAACCAGGATGGGAAGCCTAATGCAAACAAATCCGGCAATAATGCTGGTGGGGGTAGAAATGAGTCGAAAAAGAAATTTAAGTTTCCATGCAAGTTATGCGGTGGAGACCATTTAACTCATCTTTGCCCTAATATTGAAGACGCTCAGCGCTTGTTAGGACAACAAGGGACTTCCAGTACCCAAGCTGTATTAACTAACCCTTTTCCCCAAGGGCAGCAACTTCTTGCTGGCGCGAGTTCAAACCTTGGAACCTCCGCACGAGGCAACCAGGAAGGGGAAAAATCTTCGAATGTTTTCATGATGGGTTCTAACGTCGACGTGGCTACTCGATCACGTGATTACGGTGAAGCTGAAACTGCCAAGGATAAGGCTGTTCCCGGAAGTACCGACCTTCATATCGAGCGACCCTCTATTGAGACTATACCACGGATGCCGAAAGGTTCCGCTAAACTTGCGACGATTAATCCTAATGCTAGGGCCACCCAGAATTACTCCATTGTGGAGGATCTGGCCCAGAGTCCGTGCGCTATGTCCGCTTTAGAGGTTCTCCAGTCGTGTCCAGCTCAGAGAAGTGCTTTACTTTCCGCCATAGGGGCAGTAGATCCGGCTAATTCTTTAGTGCTCACTTTTGACATGTTAAATGTCAAAAAGCGACTTCCTCATCACATGGCTTTTCAAGTAAAGTCTACATACCGGAAAATCAATATTTTCCGAACCGTTATTGATGAGGGGGCTTCCATCTGCGTTATGTCGATGTCATGTTGGAAGGCTATCAGATCACCTTCGGCTGTTCCTTCACCTACTGTCTTGACTGCATTCGATGGCCATTCTCATAGGCCGCATGGGATTATCCCGGCCTTTCCTATATGTGTTGGGGGGAAGGTCGTTAATATTGAAGTGGAAGTCGTCGATGCTAACCTAGATTATAATCTCCTCCTGGGAAGGAACTGGGTATACGAAATTGACACCGCTGTTTCGACTCTGTTTCGTGTCATTTGCTTTCCTCATGAGGGGAAAATCGTAAAGGTGGATCAATTAGACTATGCTCCAGTTGATCCTCAAGCAACTTTTGACTCCATTATTCCTTTAGTGGATAACCCCCATCCGCCTACTGAGAATCTAGGAGTAGAGATGTATTCCTCGTTGATGGGTACCTTTGAGTTCCCCTCTCCTATAGCAAAAATCAATGCTATTTCATCATCTAGGGAGTTTTCTCGAGATGGGTTCTTTCGAACTCATTATTTTTCGGACCCCTGGACTTTGCCTTCACCTACGACCACATTAGTTGAAGGACAAGAAAATGGAATGGCATTCCCTATATCTGCAGCTGAGCTTAGATATCAATCTATCGTGAACTCTGCAGAAGACCATTCTACTCCTTTTTCCGAAGAGGAGTTAGATGGCGATGTGGCCCCCGCTTGGAGTCTTGACTCCGCCTCTGCTTTGGACTGCTTGGATTCAGTCTTACCATCGGAAGAAGCAATGATGGGTATAGATCGACCTTGGGAAGATTTACACCATCGTTCATACTTTCTTCCTCCATTGCAAGAGGCCGAGTCTAGATTCTCCGAGCTCAGTTCTAGCGATGTTTGTATGGTGTTAAACCCTTTGGCTCCAGCACACGTCCGTGCCGAAGGTAACATGTCAGTGATTTCAAAAACAACACCTATAAACATCTCTAGGGACCCTAACACAATAGAGAATATCTTCATCGGAATTGAGTGTTCCCCTGAAGAAATTCAAATATACACCGACTTATTTAAAGAATTTCGAGATGTATTTGCTTGGTCTTATGAGGAAATGCATGGCATTGACCCATCTATAGTTCAGCATGAGATCAAGACGTACGAAAACGCTAGACCTGTCCGTCAAAGGCTTCGGCCGATCAACCCTAGGAAAGCAGCATCTATCAAAGCGGAAGTAGAGAAGCTGCTAAAGGCGGGTTTTATATACCCTGTTCCCCTTACGGATTGGGTTTCTAACCTAGTCCCCGTAGATAAAAAGCAAGGAACAATCCGAGTATGCATTGATTTCAGGGACTTGAACAAGGCTTGTCCTAAGGACAATTACCCCACGCGCCATTTATTGATCAGATTATCGACAAGTGTGCAGGTAATGAGATTTTCTCCTTCATGGATGGATTCTCTGGTTATAATCAAATTTCGATCCGTCCTGAAGACCAACATAAAACGGCCTTCATATGTCCCTAGGGAACCTTTGCATATCGAAAGATGCCTTTTGGCCTTAAAAATGCTGGAGCCACCTTTCAGCGGGCCATGTCTTATGCTTTCCATGACATTAAGCATATCATCGAAGCATACTTAGATGATCTCGCTGCTCGTTCTCGGAAGAGGACTGATCATCCTAGTCACCTTCGAATGGTTTTCGAATGATGTCGTTTTTATACAATCCGGTTGAATCCCAACAAGTGCATTTTCGCGGTTACATCTGGTCGGTTGTTAGGGTTCATAGTGTCGAACGAAGGGATTCATGTAGATCCCTTCAAGGTTGAGGCAATAGTTCGGTTGCCTCCCCCGTCTTCAATACCTCAACTTCAGAGTCTTCAAGGGAAGGCTAACTTCTTACGTCGGTTTATAGAAAATTATGCCGAGATCACTAAAGGGTTCATGCGGTTGTTACATAAAGGAGTTCCATTTGTATGGGACAACTTTGCGCAACGATCGTTTGATGCTTTGAAAAAAGCATTAGTCTCTACCCCGCTCTTGAGTCCACCGGATTATGGCAGAGACTTCCTTTTATATCTCGCAGCAGCAAAATCAACCATTGGTATGGTTCTAGTTTAGGAGGACGATGCTCTCACCGAGCACGTGATTTATTATTTGAGCAGAGGCTTAATAGGCACTGAACTTCGCTATTCCCCGGTAGAGAAATTAGACTTGGCAGCTGTTCATGCTGTCCAGTGACTCCATCATTACATCTTGCTACGTAAAACTTTTGTCTTAGCGGCAGTCAATCCATTCCAATTTGTCCTTAGTAGGCGAGTGATTGGGGGCAAATATAACAGATGGATAGTCATTTTGCAAGAATTCGATCTCGAATTCTTGTCAGCTAAGTCTAAGAAATCCATGGTTTTTGCGGAGTTAATTTCTGAGCTGCCTTGTGGAGAGGACACGATTTATGAGGAAAGTTTTCCCGAAGAACATTTATTCCTCATCTCTTCACTCGACCCTTGGTATGGAGATATCATTGTACATCTCCAGACTTCGAAGTTTCCCTCTACTTTTTCCAACGATGAACGTCGTAAATTACGTCACCTGGCTAAGAACTATGTTATCATTGGTGATACCTTATACCGACGAGGGGTTGATTCAATCCTTCGGCGTTGTTT
>APFE030432663.1:49710-79925 GCA_000404065.3 Pinus taeda | reverse complement strand
GCTTGAGGCGGGACGGATCCAGAAGGAGGCTGAGCTTTGAGCCTGCAGAAGTGGTTAAGGTGATATTGCTCTTTTTTTTACTATTCTATTTGTCTAATAAAGAAACACGTCTTGTTCCCGATATGATTCTTTCTTTATGTTAATGATGTTCATGTTTGAGTTTCATGTATGAATGGATGTCTAAAAGTTTATAACTAACTCCTTTCTTGTATAACATAAAGGCGATTTTCATATAAATCTTTGTCCATATACTGCTGCATTCTTTGGAATTGTTGGTTTTGCAGGGCAAAGGAGTGGAAGGGATGTGAAGAAGGGTTTGGACCCTTGAGGAACTACCCAAACGTAGGACCTGAGGTACGTCCTTCTCACCTTAGAAATAACTTTTTCTAGCATAATGGTTGTGTGTGTGCATGTTTCTTGATTTAGAAAATTTTCATTCCGCTAGGGTTCCACCCAAGAGCCTTAGGGGATAAAATCCCGCAACAATATTAACCTAGACTTGTAACGCTTTCTCTAGCATCAGTATATGTTGTTGATGTCATATTGTTTCAACTATTCTTAATCTCAGAGATTGTAACGATAATTTTCCAATAGTAGAATTCTTCAATATAATTGATTATGTCAATGATGGTTGCACATTAAAGTCTTATTCCTTATCACTGCTAACCCCCGTGGATGTACCTCAGTGTTGCACACAATTTGTAACACCCTTCAACCAACTATTCATTTGTTGCAATTGCCAACGTATGAATCCACCCTGTCGATGCTACTACATTTAATCTTGGAATAACACCAACCTTGCTCAATGCTCTTGCATTACATTCCACTATCCTCAGTCTATTTTATTTATGGCCATTTGAGCTTGTCCAATTCCACCAGGTATGCAAGTATGCATTATTTAGATTGATTAAGTCTCTTCTTGATTTTTATTTTTCATATTTTTCAGGTTGTCTGATTGTATTGACAGAAGTTTGACATTGAAATCTATGTCAAGAATATTTCTTTTCGAAACCCATTAGAGATGACATTGCTCAGGATGATAAATTTTCTCCAAGTTCTTTTGTGCATCCAATGCAACTATAGAGTAATGCATTTGCATATTTATTTCTCTTGGCAAGTGCTTAATGTTTTCCTTTCAAAGTTTGTATTTTGTGAAATGGGTTCATTAACTGTGGATTTTATTGACTTGTTCATTTTCTTCAACTCTCTACACAGAGTATTGAGCCAAAAAAAAATCTTTTTAGAGATTTTTGCTTGATGTTATTCCCTTTTCTGGAAAACATTAGTCATTCTAATGACAAGAACCTGCTGATATTGTTGATTTTATTGTACATAGAGATGATATATGGATGCGTTGTTCCTATGAGGGTGTGGATTTCCATCCAAAAAATATTTAGTTTAATGTTTCTAAAGCACTTCCAGATATTTCTTCTTTTGATAATAGATCCATCTTACTTTCACAGAAATTTACCATTTTCATTCAAACCTTTGTGTTCATAATTACAGTGTTGAAGGATTTTGATAAATCCTAGTGATACAGTGAAACTGGTACAATATTTGATTCGCTGTTGAGATAGCAGTCTTCACATGGAGATTGCAAATAATAAGGTTCAGATGTAGAGCTCATCATGCTTCATGATGAATGCATATATAAACCAAACATACAAATATATAGAGTTTGATTCTTTGCTTGATGGAAATTTCTTTGCTTTTTCTTACATGTTTGTATTTGGATGGCTCTCAGGTTTTCATACATCAGATTTTTAATGGGGATCATTAAAATTTACATTGATGCATTCAGAAAAATGAAGAATTTGAGAAATGTTTGATGGTGAAATTATACAACAAGTTATTCTTAACCTAAAAAATGATTTGAATAGATATCCAATTGTCTTAACAATAATAATACTATGTATACTTGCAAGAAATTATTTACATGTTTATGCATTGAATATATATATACATGTCAAATAAAAAATCAATGAAGAATGGAATCTTGAATGGTGAACCTGATTAATGTCGTTAGCTCCTCGAGAACATTACTTGATTTCCCACTTTGATGATGCTTTTGTTCCTGCTCCTTCTTTAACTACTTCAAATTCTTGACATGCTCATAAGATCCGTGTTCCTCTTCACCACTCCTTCTTCCTCCTCTAATCTCCCCCTTAGGTCGTGCTCAATTTCATATACTCTGTAGTGTTTTAGGTTTTTCTTTTGAAGTCACATTAGTGAAGAGAGTCTCTAGGTACTATCCCTAGCTTGTTTCTCATATATTTAAATGGTTCTTTAGTAAGGGGTTTTGTAAATATGTCTACTATTTGTTCCCTTGTGGGTATCTACTCAATCTTCATTGTTTTCTCAACCACTTGTTCCCTGAGAAAGTGATAGTTTATAGGGATATCTTTAGTCTTTGAATGAAGCACTGGATTTTTCGAAATTCTTTTTGCACTTATATTGTCGCAATTGATAGATATAGGTTCATTAAAAGTTATCTTCATTTCCTATACTATTTTTTTCATCCACAATACTTGTGTGCAACAGGTTGTAGCTATTATGTATTCAACTTCCGTGATAGATAAAGAAATTGATGTTTGTTTTTTCTTAGCCATACCACCAATGACTCTCTTAGATAGAATGCACCACCACTTTTACTTTTTTTTGTCATCCACACATCTCGCCCAATCCACATCTATGTATGTTGTCAGAGTAAAATCCTTACCTATCAGATACCATATACAATATCTTGTAGTCCCTTTCAAGTACCGGAATATTCTTTTTATTGCCAACAAATGGCTTTTTTGGGTGTTGATTGATACGTTGCCACTAATCCAAGTCCCAACATTATATCTGGTCAAGAAGTTGTTAGATATAATCGAATTCCTATCATAGATCTGTATACCTTTTGATCTACATTAGGTGATTCATCATCTACGCATAGCTTACATCTCGTAGTCATTGGGATTGAGATAGGTTTACAATCTTCCATTTGGAATCTTTTCAACATATCTTTTATATACTTCTGTTGAGGAAGGAGTATGCCTCTAGGGTTTTGTAGGATTTGGATCCCTAGGTAGAATGTAAGTTCTCCAATAATAGACATTTCGAAATAAGTCTTCATCTCTTCAACAAACCATTCTACGAGATGATTCTTATTGCTGCCAAAAATAATATTATCCACATACATAACTATAATCAATAACTCATCTTCATCAACCTTAATGTATAGATTAATATCAGCTCCTCCTCTCTTGAACTCCTATTTTTGAAGGTACTTGTCTAGTCTAGAGTACCATGCCTGAGGTGCCTGTTTAAGACCATACAATGCTCTCTTTAACTGGCAGACATAATTAGGCTTATCTATCAATGAGAAATCTTCAGGTTGTCCAGATAAACTTCTTCCTCAAGATGACCATTTAGGAAAGAAGAATTCACATCCATCTGATACACCTTGAAATCATTGTAGCATGCAAAGCCCAAAAACATCTTGATTGCCTCAAATCTCGTGACTGGTGAAAAGGTATCTTCTGAATAAATTCATTCTATTTGTGAGTAACCCTTACACATTAGTCTAGATTTGTTTCTAACAACTTGAACCTGTTCATTCAAATTATTTTTGAATACCAATTTTTGGCCAATGATATTCTTTCCGATAGGTCTTGGTGTTAGTTCCCAACTCTTGTTCTTCTTAATTTGGTCTAAGTCCTTGTTCATAGCATCTATCCAAATTTTTTCTTTACTTGCCTCCTTAAAGTTCTCTGGCTTTATCTGTGACAACATGGCTATATGATCTTTCTAATATTTTTTTGCTAGTTGTCTCCTTCTTTGTACTCCTTCACTTTTATCTCCAATAATTTGATTTTTAGGGTGATTCTTTTGAGTGTATCTTGAAGGTCCTTTTGGATGAGTCTTAGTATCCTATAATTCTTCATCTTGTACTTCATTCTCCTTACTAATATGATGATGATGATGTAGAGGATTGATAAAACCAGTGTCCTTATTCTTATTGGGTAGCTCTTCATCAACCTTTACATATATGTATTCCACAATATTATGTAGTCTTTTATTATAACACCTGTATTGCTTACTTTTTGATGAATATCCCAAAGATATTCCTTCATTAGATCGAGCATCAAAATTTCCAGGGTTTTCATCACTATTTTTTATATAACAGTTACTTCTAAATACTTTAAAATGTTTGATTGTTGGTGGTTTCTCGTGCCATAGTTCATAAGGTGTCTTATCATAATTTTGTCTATGATTTTCCTTATTAAGAATATGTATTGTTGTATGTACCGCTTATACCCAATATGTTTGAGAAATGTTTCTTTCTTGTGTCAAGGCTCTGGCTATTTGCTGAACATACCTATTTTGTCTCTCTACGACTCCATTCTATTGTTGTGTGTCTGCAATAGTATATTGTTGTTTTACCTCAAATTCATTACATAGTTCTTCAAACTCATCTGATGTAAATTCACCTCCTTTGTCTAACCTTATGCACTTTATCTTGCACCCTATTTTCGATTTTCTGCTAATGCCTTAAATGTTTTGAATTTCCCAAATGCTTCTCAGTTATTTCTGAGAAACTCCACCCATGTTAATCTTGAATAGTCCTTGATTACCAACATGAAATATTGGTCTCCTCTTGGTGCTTCTATTTTGGACAGTTTGCATAGATCCATATGAACTAGCTACAAGAGCTTACTTCTTGATAATTTGTGTTTGACTTTGAATGATGTTTGTGTTCATTTTCACATTTGACATGACTTGTAGATAATTTTTTGAGGCTTTTTCATTCTTGGTAGATCTCTGACTACTTTCTTCTTGCTGAGTTTGATGATGTGATCAAAGTTGAAATGCCCTAACCTTCTATGCCATAGACATGATTCATCTTGTTTTCTAATGTAGCATTCCTCATTCTCTTATTTCAATACATATGCATTATTATTAGTTCAAATAACCTTCTCTCTAGATGTT
Source organism: Pinus taeda (assembly GCA_000404065.3). Classification (NCBI taxonomy): domain Eukaryota; kingdom Viridiplantae; phylum Streptophyta; class Pinopsida; order Pinales; family Pinaceae; genus Pinus; species Pinus taeda. The sequence goes on along the minus strand of APFE030432663.1, from coordinate 74,951 downwards.
GACTTGATTTCATAGTCCCGAGCTCTAAAAAGAAGATCGAAACCTTTGTCACACATCTGACTTACACTCAACAAATTATGTTTTAGACCATCTACATACAATACATATTGAGACTTTCCTCTTCTATTGTTCATCCTGACTATACCCTTTCCTCTAATTCTTCTTGCTTCATCATTATTGAATGTGACATTTCCAGTTTTATTTTCATTCAGGGGAACAAACTTGCTTTTATCTCCTATCATATGTCTAGAGTAGCTGCTATCTAGATACCATTTATTATTATTATCTTGAGCGTATAGAACTAAGCACACTTGTCAGGTTTCTTTTCTTCTACCTTCTTTCTCCATTTTATGTATCAAATTATTTTATACATATTTTGATATGTTAATCTATTGTCTTTAAGCTTACATTCATACGACTTGTGCCTAAAGTCGTGACAATAGAACATTCAGTGTTATGAAGGAGTGGAGGAAATGCATCATTTTCTATATTCATATTTGTTTTAATGTTCATGGATCCATTATTTCTCATCTTAAAATTTCCAAAATCAATTATTCTCAAATAAGCTCTACAATTCATGGCTTTATGTCCATAATTTTTACAGCAATAACAATGTCCATAAAAAAAATATATGTACCTGGTAGTGGATGTTGTTTGTGAATCTAACCATCATGAAATTTGATAATCTTGTCTTCTAAAGAAGTGTGGTTTCTGATAGGTTGTGCATTGATGCCCATTTCTTTTTCCTTTCGTATTATACTAACATTGTTCCTTCGCAGTTGTTCACTGATGTTGAAGTTTTGCTAAAATTTTTGTTCTTACATTGATGTGAGTTGTTGTCCTCTTTCCTAATAGCTTTTACAAAGTTGATTTTCATTTTACCATCTATCTTATATTTACTAGATTCTCCTTTATAACCTAACGACGTCTTTGTGAGTGGAGACCTATGATTAGATCCTTTTATCTACTAAATATTTATGTTTAGTTTAGTTTGAGCTTTCTCTATATTTTTCTTTGGACATACCACCTCTTCCTCCAATCTTTCACACTCCTAGGTTTTATCTTTTATCTGCTGCAATAAAATGTCTTCCGCCTTCTTTGCTTCTTCAAATTCAACTTTCAACTTCATAATGTCTTCTGAATTTGATTCTTCCTTTACATATTTTAATAGGATCTCTTTCTACTTTAAATTCTTTAGTTTAAGCCTTTATATTTCGTCTATGGCACTAATTAACTCTCCCTCAAGTTCTACCTCACCTTCCTCTTCTTGCCCATATTCCTAGAAATCCTTTTCAATTTCTTCCAAGGCCATCAATATAAATTCACTTTTTCCATCTTCACTAGAGGACTCATTAGAACTTTCAGATTTGTTGCTATCTTTTTTAGCATAGAAATTCTTCTTCTTGAATTGTCTCTCTTTCTTCATTTTGTTAGACTTGTTATTCTCTTTCCCTCTAAGTTGATTTTCCTATTTCTTAAAAGGGAATTTTGATGCATAATGTCCCACTCTTCAAAAATTAAAAAACTTACGTGGAAGTGTTCCTTTATACTTAACTATGCCTTTCTTCAATCTTATGACGAGTTTTACTTCTTCTTCATCAAAACGTAAGCATGACCGCTCATTTTATTCAATAAGCTTGTATGCCTTGAAAGCTACCTCTCTAGTAGTTTCCTTTCATTTTTGAATTCTCATCTCATATGTTTCCAAAGAGCCATGTAGTTGAGGTCTGTTGAAAGTATCAAATTTTTTGTTTCTTCTATAGATGAAATCTTAGGATTGAATTTAGAAGGTAATTACCTCAAAATTTTCTGAACTATTACACTTTCATTGATTGTTTCTCCTAGACCCAACATGATATTTACAAATTCATCAACTCTTAAAAATAATTTAGCTATATATTCATCTTAATTCATTTTTAACTTATGAAACTGTGTTCTATACACTTGTAACTTGGCCATCTTCACCTTCTTATCTCCTTCATGAATATTTTCTAATTTATCCCAAATATATTTAGCTATCTCACAATGCATTACTTTGATAAATTCAGATTCACATAGACCACTCAGAAATGCATTCATAGATTTTTCATTAGCTATAAAATTCAGTTTGGCATCTTTGTCACCAGTTATTTTCTTCGGTTCTTCATACCTTGTCAACACAATAGACCACACTTATATTCCTAGAGACATTAAGTATGTCTTCATTCTTACTTTCTGGAAGGCATTGTTTGTACTACTAAATAAAGGGGGCCTTATTTGTTGAGCATTCTTCTTGACTAGCCATTTTACTTACTTAGGACCTCCTTCTAGTTGTTAGACTACTAATGAAGGAAGTGGCTCTGATACCAATTGATATTGGGAAATGATTGAGAGGTAGTGGGTGAATTAAAAATATAAATTGTTAATTGTTTCTTCTCAACTTAATCTTCTTCTTATGCAGTTAATAATTTATGTTTGTGTTCAATAGTTATTGAATTCCTTTTGCAGATTTCAAGGAGAGGAGTTTGCATATTTGTTTAACAAGAATTCAAAGCATTCACATAACATGTAATAATAAAACATATGAAGACACTAGACATAAGTGGAAACCCTAAAGGGAGAAAAACACAAACTTTATGTTGAAAGTGATGTGAATACAAGCTATTACTCCTTTTTAAATCAGATTTTTGTAGGCTCCAAGCTACAAGAGGCTCCTATCTCGAAGGAATCTCCAACTCCCACAAGTTTTCTACAGGCTACAACCCACAGGAGGCTTCTACCTCAATTTCTTTATTCCTATTACTACAATGTTGTCTTCCCTCATTTTTCTTACCACTACTATAGTCACTCTTAACCTATCACCATTTGCATCACTTTTCCTCAATTGTGCAACCTTTCCCTTCATGGAGAGATCTTTACAATGAGTGGATTTACCATCCCAAACTTTTTGCTTCACTCCTATTACAATGGTTCCGTTGTCCTAGAACTAGAATTTTACCACTTTATACAACCTTGTTCTCCCAGAGTAGTTTCATTTATATCATATTCATGTTTGTTAAAAAATAAAACGTGACAAGTTCACTCTTATCCATATATTGTACTCATAAACTATGAGAAGGGGGGGAATTATACTCTTATCTCTTTGTCGGGCTCACTAAAACCTTATATAAAATACAACTTATCAAGTGAACTTTTAACTCTTGTTTTTGCTTGCTAAAATTGAATGAAAAACACATTATTGATCAATCTTTTTTTTCTCTTTTGTGGCCATTAATCTATGGAGAACATAATAAAAAGGAAATGAGTGGTGGTGGGGTGGGGGGTTTCAGATCATTGCGATACATTTAAAAATGTGGAAACACAATTTGAGTTTCCTTTGAACATATCACCTCTTTACATCATCTTACAATTGGGTTATAACTTTCCTAGGATTTGTATGATATATATGAGCCATATATTATTATAGTTAGTTACTCTTCCATTCATTATGGAAAATGATTCAATGCCTCATGAATTATTTCATTATAGTGTGTGGTACTCATGAGTCAATAATTATAAGTCACTCATGCATCAATATAACTATATTCAAGGAGAGCTTAAACCTTAGTTGGCCATTTCAAGTGTTGAACTTTTTTATTGGTCATCACTAAGTAAATTTCACTTGATGAAATCATATCTTTATATAATCTCTTGGCCTATTTCCTGTCAATTTATGAGGGATACATCAAGGCCCTCCTTCAACCAATCCCTTCCTATTGTTGTGAACTCATTCTATCGAAGAGGCATCTAGAAGTTAGTATTACCTTGGAGCCTGTAATCATCATGGAACACATCCTCATGATCAACAATGGGTTTTCATAGCTAACCCTTGGCTGATAAAATCTATAAGTGTTCAATACCAGTCTATCTATTTTCACTCCATGTATTTTTCTAGGTACCTTGGTGTCCATTCCCATCATTGGTTGGTCCCCTCACATATGTTAAGAGTATCCCTCAGTGGCTAGTAATTAAAAAAAATATGTCATTCTTGACATCAAATCACATATTCACATTATGTTGATTCATACTAATGGGGTTGCCATGAAGAACCTGGGCTTGGGAACATCTCACTTGCACATACCATCTCTCTTAGACTATGTTGTAGTATTTCACTATCTTATGTATTTTGAAGACAACTTAAGGGAGCTTTAATTTATGACTGATGTCTCACTCATGTATGTTATGGTATAGTTCCAAATTACATTTTCTCGTGATTAAGATTTATTTATTGAAAACATGGATCCATAATGTATTCCCTCATTACCATGCACATGAATTTCATGTCATGGATAGCTAATGTATTTTGTTTGTAACCATCCTTATTTTTATTTTTTACTGAGCATGGGAATTCCCAACTTAAGGATGATCTATATGACTCAATATTGGATGTCTTGCAGGTCCTAAGTGGTTCCCCAATCTATGGCTCCTTTCCACCACTTATTGAGATTTTCTGTATTATAATGCCTTTCAACCATCAAATTTTCTTTTGACCTTACACATTAGGGGGCATCTATGACAATTTTATTGGTCACCCCTAATTTTGATTTAGTAACCTACCTAAGTTAATAATCTAAGACACCCAATCCTAACATTGGGAAAATGATTTTAGGTGCTTAATTGCTCGAGTAGACCTAGCATTAGGTGATGCATTAGTTGTTGTCAAAAGAATCACCCATTATAAACTTGGAATAGGTGATGTACATGTTTACAATACTCTAGGGATACTAGCATAAAGTGATGGAGGTGGCAAACATTCTAAACATGCTAGTTTCTAGGAGAAAAATTCAAGAGGATGGGATGTCTATTCATATGGATTTGTTTTTTCCTTTCTAAACTATTTACGATCTAGGTACCTTCAATCATCCTCTTATATATATATCTAACAAATTGTTGAGGGAAACCATGCAGGGAGAGCAATATAGGTAATGAAATGGTGGTGAGATTCTAAGGGAGACTACTTGTATTCTATAGGTAGCCTTGTTGTTGACTGTTAGGAAAGGAGTAATTAAATCTAAGGATTTAAAAGGGATCGATTTCATCCTTTGTATATTCTTAAGCTAATGTATTCTTATTTAATGTGGATTTAATAACTTATGCCCAATTTTTGTCATTTATCGTATTTATTTGATTGGATCTTTTATTGAACAAGAGATTATAATATATATCTAGTATATAAATATAGCAAAGATTTGGTAGGAGAATATATTTGGTTTTCTTGCTATCTTGTGTGCATGATATATGCATAAGTAATCGAAGAAATATATTTAGGAGTTGGACTAGTGTTATCAATAGCTACACCAGTTAATATCACCACCAAACTTTAGAGGTAAAAGACATGAAAGCATCTTCTCCTCTCTCCATATCTATTAAATAATGTTTGAGGCTAGTTCTATGTAAAATTGGTCAATGGTCCACCACTTTGTTGTATAAATATTCTGAAAATCTATGTAGTTATTCTCTTGGCCATTAGAGGAAACCCTACATAACATCACCATAGGCAATCAAAATTGACACAATCAATATTGAGTTTTGGACATGAGTAACACAATGAAATATAAAGATATGATAATTTAAATAAATATTTATAAGCAAGACATGTTAATATTTTGGTTTTGTATGGTGATACATATTGCACCATTATGTTGAAAGGTTGTTTTTGAACTAAAAACTTGCTTGGACTCTGCTTCCTCTTCTATATTGCACCAATGATTCCTATATCAAGCAACACAACAAACCATGATTAAGTAATATCTTGATTAGTCTTATGTGTATATTTCCATACTACCAACCCAGTCTCAACATGCATTCCATGCAGATCATGGCATGTTAGATTAACTCTTGGTAGTATGGCTTCTACCTCTACATCATGTTAAGTATGTCTTGCATTCTTTGGATACAAATAGGTTATGGATCTTAACATATTCATGGAATTCGAGGGCCATATTATCTAGGGGGGTGTTGTGGTGATCCAATGAGCCCTTAATAGAACTTTTTTGGGTGATTTATGGGTTGGTATTGACCAGTGGTTTTATACCCATTGTATGTAAATCTTGGGTAGTGTATTACATATAAATAATGTTGTATAATATTTAAATATTGTATTATGAACTATTTCAGTAATAGAATGATAAATAAGTATAAGTGTAAGGGTGGGTAGAAATAATAGAGAAAACATAAAAATGGTTTTATTGTTTGTTTATTAATTGCCCCTTGAAAACATTTGACTTTGCTAATTTTCATAATTAAAGGTTTCTCACTAAATTTCTTAATTTTTTATACACATACTTGTCATTGTTTGCCTTTTATTTTTCTTTGAAATGTATTAGCTTTTTTCTTGTCAATAAATTTATGATATTTAGTTTATCATTAGCTTTTTCCCCTAGGCTCTTCCTATATGGTAAAAGATAAATAAAATAATCAATGTTTTTTGTCTAAATAGTTTTAAAAAATAAATCATTGTTTTTATATTTTTTTTTCTCAATATTGTGTAAATGAAATGCAACCATTAGCTTCTCACAAATAATTAAAAATATAATATAATATACTAAAAATGAGAAAGAATAATATATATACATACATACTTACATTACTTATCATAAAATCATAAATTGGAATATATATTAAGCCAGTCATAGAAAGTGAATATACAAAAATATCTTTAGTTACATAATATCGTCTTCCCTTCCCTTTCCTTGCATCCTCATATATATTCATTTTATGATACTTTTTTATGTTTTATATTTACACTATTATTTTATCTTTATGTTGAGAGTGTGTCTTTAGGACCCCCAAAGATGGGTACTTCCTTCTGTCACACCACACACACCATTGAGGAACGAAGATGCCCTCTACTTAGTGTTTGTTCCTCTCCTTATGCCATAGATGCTCTCCATGTATCACAAATTCATAAGCTTGGCTACACGAGCTATGTTCTAAAATACACAAACTAACCCCTCACCTGCCTCCTCCTGGTGTTTATTTCTCTACTCCATTGAAACTACACATCATCTCCCTTTTGTTGTTCTTTTCAAAGAATAATTTATCTGGCTTGCAAATAATGGTTCAATATTCCCCATTTCCCGTGAGCCATAGTCACAGTCCACTACATCCTTCTTATTTTCCATGAACTATAAGAGTGGTAGTGGATGTCAAGCCAGTCGTGGAAGGGGAAGAGGTCATCACCCAACCACCTTTGATGATAATGTGGAATCAAATATGTTTGATAATGGCATCCATCCTCATATCCATCGTTAGGTGTTCGAGCTCAACGAGGAAGAAACTCGAAATGATAGCCACACGCTATGGGCTCTCCACAATTTACTAGGTTGTTAGCTCAAGGAGTGCTAGAAGGAAATGTCCCAGGCCACTTGTTGGATTGTTGAGCTCAAGGCCTACCATAACCATGCCTCCCCCTTTCTCAAGAGACTCTCCTGCAAACTTGAAATTGATTTCCCTCCCAATATTTCACTCCCCTCCACATTAGCTCCTTGGTATTCCAATTCCTTGCCCATATGATCTACCTTTCCCCCCATTTTCATGACCCTTGCTTGTTATCCTTCTCTAGTTTGTGAAGAGCGTCTTCCATATATGTCACATGTATGCAAGGGCTTCATTCCTCACTACCACTCCTCCTTGTCGCACTTCGTTTGGGTCCTACATAATTGAGGAGAATCCAGACGAAGTAGGAAAAAGAACCAAGTCCTCTAGTGCGACTCAGGCTCATCTCCAAAAAGTAGACTCTTTAACAGGCTCTCACTAATTGCTCAAGTATTACATGTTTCTCAATAGGTTGTTCCATTTTGTTATTTCAACTCCTACGTCAAGGTTGGTTAAGTAGTTTCCCAACGCCACTTAGTCCAACTATTGTCTCTAGTTTCCCTTCTCAGGGGTAAAGAATTTTTTGCATCTTAATCTCTCATTTCCCACTTTGGGGCAAAGATTTTTGACGGGTGCAGAGCCTAGACCCCCATGAACTCTAGACTATATGTTATGTATTTTACATTATTAATATAATGTGTATATATTGTCTTACAAAAAAAAATGTGTTTATTTAGAATATTTAACATAATTTCATTTATTAAAAATATGTTTTGAATTTTAATTCATATTTTTAGTACTTTTTTTGCCCAAATATATTCTACAACTAATTATGAGGGAGATGTTGTCATGTAGCCTTACTTTTAAAAATTAATATATAATATAATTATATATATATATATATCATGTGAATGATAATCTCTTTGGAGTAATTTGAGTTGATACCCAAGTTCAAACCTAGTGACTACCATTATAACACCAAGAGTATATCTAACAACCCATAAGCGAGATATACTAGGAATTTATGATATAGAAAGACAGGAGACTCCATGAGGGTGGGGGAGTTCATTGGTTAAGTCTTATCATTATCGGCTAAAGATGTCCCCCAATTCCAAACTAGGTGGAGGGAATAAAATAATCAGTATATTAAAAAATGAAAAAATATAGCCCCTTGAAGCTTCAATGTTCAAATAATATTATCAAAACAAGCCAAAGATACCCCCTGATTTGAAACCGAGTATAGGGAATAAAAAAAAATTATATTAAAAAAAGAAAAACACCCCCCCCCCCAAGAGATTTAAGTTTCAAATCACCTTATTATAATGTGCCAAAGATGTTCCCTCATTCGATGGTGTGGAGGGAATAAAATAATACTTATATTAACAAGTGAAAAAATGTAGCCGCTGGGGTAACTCAATTCTCAAGTTCCATGAAAATGAAGTGTTATGTAGCAATGGATTCAAGGTTCAAATCCCCCAAAAACTAAAGTGTTATATAGCAAGAGATTTGAGGTTCGAATTGGCCCCCATGTTACATGTGTCTATAGAAGGGGCATACTTAGGCACCTAAGGGTTATGTGTAATTCATTTTATGTTCAAGGCCAACTAACAATAAATCAAATAACACCCAACTAAAATTTCTTAAGATGTGTTAATAAGCAGACTTAACATTCAAAATCTTAGTCCAGGGTGCACCTGAATCCAAGGGAGTGAATATTTTATTGAGAAAAATTTCTAGATGTTGTCTTAGGAGGATTACAACCCAATAACAACTAACAAAGGTGAGAGATAAAATTGCAGTAACCCTCTCATAACATTCAGCCAAGGTGTAAGTACAGTTTTGCAAACACACACCCTCTATGCTAGCTAAAATGGAGAATCCCCATTTATTTTCTAGTATGAACGATATTGCAGAGAGATATTGTAATTCATTCATTGCTTCATGATAGTGTTTTCATGTAGTAATTCAATTAATTTATTAATGATAACAAAATGTATTTTCCAGAAAATAAACATCTTTCAATGTCCATATTAAGTAACATAATTTTATATCACATTTATATAAAGGGTGTTAAAGTAATCAGAAATAATTATTTTTTTTATATGTCATGTTCAAGATAGAGTTTTCATGTGGTATTTCAAGAAAATTATTAACAAAAAAAAATCTTATCATTCATTTTTCATATAAATTATATTGTAATTTATTGCTTCTGTTATGAAACGAGCTCATAAAAAGATAGAAAAGATAGATCAATGCCTTAGAAATAAGCCTCTTCAAGGGCGCAACCTCCTTTACATTATAGAAATGAACAACTCTTAGATGATTCAAATGACAAAGCCTCCTTTCTATATATAGGAGTCTAAGCGGTCACAATATAACCAAAGCCGACCTAACAATAACAATATAAATTCACAAAAATAATAATAGTGGGATTCTATGGGGCAAAATAATAACAATATGGGGACAATAGGGGCACAACAATAACAATAAGGGATACAATGAAAATAGTAATGGGGAAATAACTAGTATTATAGGGACATAACATGCCCCTCTCCTTCAAAAAAGTGTTGTCATCAACGCTTGAGCAGTTCTAGATGCTTCTGTATAAAATTTGCATCCTCCCATATGGAATATTCAACGAGTAAGTTCTTCCACTTGATGGGATACTTTGAAATTGATCAATTTTGTAGCTGCCGAGTTCTTGTTTCTTTCACTGCTTCAGGTTCCAATATGATTTTTCCTTCCTCATCAAGTTCTTGAAATATTGTTTGAACTAGAAGCTTGTCACCAAAAACCTTCTTTAAGCATGAAACATGGAAAACTCAATGCACTTGGGAAGTTGCAGGAAGCTCCAATTTGTATGCCATAGTACCTATCTTTTGCAACATCTTATACGAACCATAATACTTTGGTAATAATTTATTATCCTTCTTAGCTTGCTTGAGGGACATGTGTTTATATGGTTGTATCTATAGGAATACCCAATCACCTACATCAAAACTTCTTTCACTGCGATGTTGATCTGCCTACTGTTTCATTCTATTCTGCACCAAGGTGAGGTTATCCTTTAAGAGTTGGAGAACTTGTTGTTGATGCTCGATGTGATCTTTCACTCCTTGAACCTTAGAATTTTCTCTTAAATATGATGTCATGGATGGTGGATGATATCCATAAAGTGCCATAAATGGGGTCATTTCTGTTGCAGTATGGAAGGAAGTGTTATACCGCCGTTGAGCTAGAGGCAACTATTTGACCCATTGTGTCTATTTATCATATAGAAAGAAACAAAGATATCCTTCCAAACATTTGTTTACTATCTCAGTTTGCCCATCAGATTGAGGATGATAAGATGATCTATGAGCTAACTAAGTACCAAGACAAGAAATTAATTATGTCCAAAAAGTTCAGTGAAAATGGGATCTCTATTGCTTACAATAATCTTTAGGTTTCCATGTACCTTTTGAATTGTTTCCATAAATGCAGTAGAAATTGTACTCGCTTTAAATGGATGAGATAATGCACAAAAGTGTGCATACTTGGTAAGTCTGTCAACTACCACCATGATAACACTCTTTCCTTCGGACTTGGGTAAACCTGTGATAATATCCATTGAAACCTCCTCCTAACATTCCGCCACAAACTTTTGAATATCCGATTTAACGCCATCCAAAAAAAATCCTTCCTAACCTTGTGGTAGGTTTTTAGAAACCCTAAGTGCCCTCTTAAGGGAGATCTGTGCAATTCCCTAAGAATATTTTGTTTGAGTTGGGAATGCTTACATAGGTATACTAGATCCATGTACCATAACGAATCATTTTTCCAGCTAAATGTATCAAACGTACTGGGATCTTATTGTATCTTTTGAATGAGTGCCCACACTTCCTTGTCATTCTTCCATTCATGCCTTGCTTTGTTTATATAATCTAGTTGGATAATAGAAATGACACAGAGAAATGCTTCCACATCCTCATCCTTTATTGAGAGTGCATCTGTCACTACATTTTGTTTCACTTTTTGGTAGATGATTTGAAAGTCATAACTCAACATATTTGTGACCCATTTTTGCCGCTCTTCTGAAGATAATCTTTTCTATAAAAATTATTGAAGACTATCATGATCTACTTTTACCTTGAAGTGTCTTCCCATTAGGTAGGGTTGCCAATTCTTAAGTGCATGTACTATTGCCAACATTTCCTTGTCATAAATAGCTTTTTGTAAATACTTTCCTTTGATAGGACGACTTTCGAAAGTAATGGGTCTTTCTTCTTGCATTAAAACAACACTAATTCCATTTCCTGAGGCATCACATTCCACAATAAAGGCTTTTGTGAAGTGCAGTGTAACTAAGACTGGTGCTTGGCACATTGCCTCTTTGAGATGTTCAAAGGCCTTCATTGCTTCTGAAGTCCATAAAAATTCATCTTTATTCAATAATCTTGTTAGACGTGTTGTTATTCTCCCATAATTCTTAACAAACTTGTGATAATACCCTGTTAACCTGAGAAATCCTCGTAGATGCTTTATGGATGTGGGTATTTTCCATCCCTTAATGGTTTTAGTTTTGCTAGAGTCTACCTTAACACCTTCATGAGATATAATATGGCCTAGATATTCTACCTCTTGTACTCCAAACAAACATTTGGAGATTTTTGCATATAATTTTTTCTCCTCCAATAGTTTGAACACCATGTCAACACGTTCGACATAATCCTTCCAAGACTTGTTGTATATTAGTATATCATCAAAAAATACTGACACAAATTTTCTAAGGAAGGGTTTGAAAAAGGAATTCATCAAACCTTGAAATGTAGAAGGTGCATTGGTAAGGCCAAAAGGCATGACAAAAAATTCATAATGACCCTCATGAGTTCTAAATGCTATTTTTGGAATTTCCTCAGTATTCATTTTGATTTGATGATATCCTAAATGAAGATCCAACTTGGTGAAGTAAATTGATCTATGCAATCCATCCAATAATTCATCAATGACAGGAATGGGAAATTTATCTTTAATAGTGATCTTGTTGAGCTCCCTATAATCTGGACACATGCGCCATGATCCATATTTCTTGTGAACCAATAGTACTGGAGTAGAGAAAAAACTTTGACTAGGTTGAATTATACCAGCCTCTAGCATTTCTGTAACCATACATTTAATTTCACTCTTTTCAACATAGGGATCTCTATAAGGCCTAATGTTTGGAGGAACACTTCCTGGAATCAAATTAATAGAATGATCATGATCATGAATAGTGGGAGGCCTTTGAGAGTCTCAAATACCTTGGAATGTTTATCCAAGACATTTTGGAGATCTAGAGAAATGGATGATTTCGATGTCGGAATCTATAGTGAACATAATTATGTAATTATGCCTTGTTGTTCTTTCTTTAGAATCTTTTTCATTCTGTTAGAGCTGATTATGTTTCCTAGTTTCCCTGCAATACCCCTTAATTCAACTTCCTTTCCTTCTGAAGAGAATTTCATTAAGTTCTTGAAAATTAAAAGCTATTGTACCCAAGGCTTGTAGCCATTGGACTCCTAGTACATATTCAACACCACCCATTGGAATGGAAATAATTGGGCTATTCAATACATATTCTCCCACGGATAGCTTGGTATTATGGCACTTTCCTGAGCAATTTATGGTTCCTCCACTTGCAATCATCGCTTGACACTTTGGCACTGGATATAGGAAGCAATTCAATTCATTGGCTATCTTACAATGAATAAAATTATAGGTACTTCGCAAATCAGTCAACACTATTACCTTTTTCTTCTTGATATGCCCTTCTATCTTGATAGTTTGAGTGGTAATTCCAGCCAATGCATTACAAGATATGGTCGGATTCATTTAGTGATTTTCTGCGGTTTTTTCCTGGTGTATATCCTCTTCTTTTGATGTTTCTTGTTCCTTTTCTTCCTCCTCTTCACAATGTATGTAAAATAATTTCTTCTCTGCACACTTATGACCTTTAGTGTATTTTCTATCTCAATTGTAACAAAACCTTTTTGCTCTTTTTCTTCCAATTGTTGTAGTGTCAACCTTGTAGGTTGTCAATGGCTAGGGGCAACAACAATTCCATATTTATGATTGTGAGTGGTAGGCTTTCTTGTTTCCATAATTTTGCTTCCCATTTTTCTTGCCAACCTGAATGTGTTCTCCAATGAATCTAGTTCACAAAGGCAAACCTCATGTTAGATGTTATCTTTTATAGTCCCTATGAACACATCAATCCTATGCTCCTCTTGAATATATTTTACCCTTATATTCAATTTTTGGAAGTCCTCAATGTGCTCCATCATTGAACCCTTCTCTTTGATATTTATCGATTGGGTGAAAAAAGTGTTGCTTTTTGTATCCTCATAATGTGCTATCATTTCATCCATAAAAATAGCCCAAGTGATAATTTGTTTATGAGTAAAGACCTTGATACCATACAAACTAATTTGGTTCCAAATGTAAAGTTGCAATGCGTAACTTTTGTGTTTTTTTCACATTATGGAGATCGAAAAATTGCTCCATCTTTAGTATTCATATTCCAAGATCCTTGCCATCAAACCTCCTCATATCAATCTTTGCAACATGGTGGTTCTTTGATCTAACGTTAGAGTCTATGAAATCATGATTAACATTTATTTTATTCTCATCATGAGTTTCCTTTACTACCCTTTTGCCATTAGTAAGCATTCCTTGTAGAAACTTTGTCAAATCTGTCTTCAAATCTGTCTTCAATTCTTCTATGGCTTTCTTTAAATCTTCCATGTTAGCTTCCATGCCATCCATCTTAGCTTCCACGTCATTCATTTTAGCTTCTACACATTTCTTCAAACTATCCATCTTAGCTTCCACACCATACATATTAGCTTATACATCTTTCTTTAAACCATCCATCTTAGCTTCTGTTACTTTTTGTGCGAGTTAAATTTGTTGCACTTGGTCTCGTAATTTTGATATATCATGTCGCATTTCTTCCTCTTCTTCATGAGTCTTGCTAGAGCTTTCATGTTTCTTATTAGGTGTTTCCATTTTCTTTCTTTAGGGCATAAATTAGTGATAATAATGCTTCACTATGCCCTTTGAATTCCTTCAAACTAATTTTTCAAACCAAGCTTATGCAAAAATTTAAAAAAACTACACACCTTTTCTCACTTTGTAGGAGCTCGATATTGAATATGATGTATCTCTATAATTATGGACCTCCAAGGTATGAAATTTCTTCTTGAGATAGCCCTCTAAGTAATATTTTTAACCCCGTAAGTCTGATCAAGATTGGATTCTCCAATGAAGAGTTATGCCACATCTCCCACGATGACCTAAGTATAGACTAGCTCAGTAGAGAAAACTTGTACGATGTGTCGCGGGTCACTATTTCAACCTTAGGTTTTGAAAATGATACCCAAAAGACTACAGTCCATCCTCTTTTTGTAACTTCTTAAAAAAATTCAATCTGATGCTCAGAGCGAAAGTTATGATGATTTTCCCAAGGTCCCCTGTTTGGAATCTAATTTCAGGGTCTGAAAAAAACCCTAACTTCCTCAAGATATATCTCTGAAAATATAGCTAGACAACAGCTAAAATTAGGGCCCAAGGTTCAGACCAATGCTGTCTCAAATGAGTTTTTATTTTAGGTTCTGAAACTTTGTAGAGAAAAATTTATAGCAAAAATGCGACGATGATCTGTTTGGAGTAGCGAAACCCTAGAATCCAAAGCTTTGATACCAATTGTTATGGAACCAACTCCTAAAAATATAGAAAAGATAATCAATGCCTTAGAAATAAGGCTCTTCAAGCTGAAACCTCTTTTACATTACACAAATGAACAATTATTAAATTATTCAAATGAAAAAACCTCCTTTCTATACATAGGAGTCTAAGGGTTCACAATATAACCAAAGCCGACCTAACAATAATAATATAAAAACACAAAAATAAAAATGGTGGGATTCTATGGGGGACAATAATAACAATATGGGGACAATAGGGGCACAACAATAACAATAAGGGATATAACAACAATAGTAATGGGGGAATCACTAGTATTATAGGGACCTAACAACTTCTCGATAGTGTTTCCACATGGTAATTCAAAAAACGTTTATCAATAACAAAGAAGTGTTACCCATAAATAAAATATTTCAATGTTCATATTAAGTAACAAAATTTTATATAAATTTTATATAGATAGTGATAAAGTAATTGATTTTGTTTTTTTCATTTTTTAGTATGAATGATATTGTAATTCCTTTACTGTTAAAAAAGATTTCAAATTCGGCTATAAATAAAATATTTTAATATCCTTGAAATTTAGTCCCTAGCGTGTACCTTAGTTAGCGATCCACAAAGTTGCATACAAACAAGTAACATGTGAAATGAGTTATGAACTTTTGAGCAGGTGGTATTGATAAGCCATGGTATTAGATCATGGTGTTGTGACAAATTATATTTACACATTAAGAATATTCATGATAAAGTGCGGGTAAATCTCTATGGATAATAATTTTCTCATATGTTTTTCTAAATGTATATATGTTTAACTTATATATATTAATTATTTTATAATATTAATAATAATAATTTAAAATAAAGTTATAATTTAGTTGGTTTTTATGATATTCTTAATTTTAATAATGTGAGATGTATTATAAAATAAGTGATTTCATGATTATTTAGATTGTTTCCTAAGAATTATTAGCTATTTAATTTATATAGTTGAGCTACTATATAAAACAGTTAAAAATAAAAATGAAAGAACTTATAGTTAAAACATTTTATTGATTTGTTATTGAAAATGAAGGAGTTGATAGATTTAATTTGCCTCGCGCTTAGTTGATTCAGAGTTGATATAAATCTATTTTAGTATAAATGATCAAATTTTTTAATGTATAGTTTTTATTTCTATTTTTTATTTTCTATCATATATTAATTTTATTGTATCAAATTATTACAAATTTTGATATCTTTCATGTATTTAAAAAAAAAATATACTTAAAATGAATTTAAAATAACTAACTAACTAACTAACTAACTAACTATATATATATATATATATAATATATATAATATATATATATATATATATAATATATATATATATATATATATAAGTTTGAAAAATGCGTAACAAGAAATACTAAATTTAGAACGTTCTAAAAATAGATCTGCTAAAAGTAGCAGTTTGGGCATAAGAGCTGGATTGGGTAATAGGGAATGAAAAATGGAAGTGCTAAAATAGAAGTTCTATTTTTAGCAGTTCAAGTTGGATTCCTATTTTTAAACAGTCCTTGGTCTGAAATAGGGAGTAAAAATGAATTTGATCTTACCAGCAGTTTAAAATATCAATTAATTAATCTCCATGAGTTAATTAGTTATGGAAAATTAAACTTGAAGTCTTTGTGAGAACATGCAATTATTTCTCCACTAATTGGGGAATGTGTCCTTGATTTGCTCCACTGATTGAGGAATTAAGGATGAGTTCTATAATGAGAGGATAAATTAACTTAGTTTAATTTAGTCAAGTCCAGTTAGATTAATTTAACAAGTTGTTAAATTAATGAGATACATTTTGTTAATGCTTGCATGCATGTGACAACTGTTATTTTCAGATAACTGACTATTCTCTCATGGATAACTAATGCATGGCAGTTCAGACAAAGACCTAATTGAAATTAGAGAAGGGATAGTGTACTATTAGTGGGATGAATATTTTTCCTATAAAGGAAGCTTATCCATGAGGAGGATTTATCTCCTTCAAGTTTGTGTAGTTATATCAGAGGTTAGTGAGTGTGTGAAGAGACCAACTCACACAGGTGGCAGCACTAGACCTCAAGGAAACTGCATGAGAAAATAGGAGGCTTGGAGGGTAGAGGAGAAGGTTTGTGAGAAGCCTTTAACTGTCCATGAGCAGTAGAGGGATTGTACTGAGAGCTCGATAGCTTCCGAGCTAAGGCTTTGTGTAATCCGGACTATATTTCCACTTGTATGATAATATAGAGATGGGGTTTTAGGCAGGTTCTTTCCCCGAATAAATTCTTTTTTGTTATGTGTGATTGATTCCTTCTTTTCAATTATATGTATTCTTATTGATGTTGCTCATGGTATATTAAACTTCCGCTAAATTGTTAATAGAAGTAGATCAACTGTTTTGCTTTAATACATTGCATTACCAGGTTGATCTACAAGTGGGAAATTTCTACATGGTATCAAAGCTAGCTAATTTGTAGAAAAAGTTCTACATGGTATCAAAGCTAGCTGATTTGTAGGAAAAATTCTACAATAATTCTACATGGTATCAGAGCACAAGTGATCAAGCAAGAAAAATATACAAGAAGAGAAAATTTCAAAGTTTTGAGTTTTGGGTTGAGAGTTTGCAGAGCAGATCTGAAAATTTTTGTATAAAATTTTTGGAAATAAATAGTAGATTTGGATTCCTTGTGGATGAATCACTAAAATTAAAAAAAAAATCAGCTGAATCGGAGTTCAGATGAGGAAGATATCGTTGATTTAAAATCAATTCTTTTTCTAGAAAATTTCGTGACAGTGGGAAAGTGGAAATAGATTGGTGTGCTAGTCAAGAACTTGTATGCACTTGAGGTACAAGATGCATGCAAAGCCTTGAGGAGAAAGGCAAAGGTTAGATACTTGGTGGTTAAGAGGGAGAGTAATTAGCTCTCAACATGCAGCATTAGAAGAAGTCTCAGATGATTCTGGAGGAGCCACGATTGGTGCACCAACTTCAGGAGGTTGTGGAGCAGCCACAACAAGTGACGCTGAGAGGAGATTGGGTAGAGCCATCTACTCATGAAGAGACCTCTAGTAGTGGGAAACTTCGAGCCTAGTGGGCAGAGGAATCACATGCAGCCATACCTCCAGGTAGGAGGTGGGGCGATATAGAGTGATCGTCCCAAGGATGAGGGACATGATCCTTGAGGTACCAAACCTCTTGGATGAGACCTTGCTATGAGAGCACTGATGTGGAGTAGCAGGGACTGAATGATTGGGTAGAGACAGATGCAAATGGAGCTGCAGAAAGGGCTACAGTGTGGAGAATCCCAAGAAAACGTAGAGCATGCAGGTTGCAGAAATGCGAGATGCACAAGTGTGTTGCATAGTGCTAAGTGGCACAGATAGGTGTGCAATGGTGTGTGATGCATGGAGATGTTGCCATAACGCAGATGTCAAAGAGGGAGCACTTGTCAGCAACAAGTAGAGCTTCATAATCAGAGTACGTTTCTAGCCCAACAGAGTGGTCAGTTGAGAGCATTTCTGTTCTAAGAGTTGTTGGAGTAAGCAGACCTGGTGGATGTGTTGCATGCAAAACATTCCAGAGTTACAAGATCGGGTTCGAGTGGAAGCTCTTCTTGTTGAGAGGGAGTGTTGAAAAATGTGCAACTAGAAGAGCTAAATTTGGAAAGTGCTAAAAATAGATCTGCTAAAAATAGAAGTTTGGGCATGAGTGTTGGATTGGGCAACAAGGAATGAAAAATGGAATTGCTAAAAATAGAAGTTCTATTTTTAGCAGTTCAAGTTGGATTCCTATTTTTATACAGTCCTTGGTCAAAAATAGGAAGTAAAAATGAATTTGATCTTATGAGTAGTTTAAAATATCAATTAATTAATCTCCCTGAGTTTATTAGTTATGAAAAATTAAACTTGAAGTCTTTGTAAGATCATGCAATTGTTTCTCCAGTAAATGGGGAATGTGTCCTTGATTTACTCCACTGATTGAGGAATTAAGGATGATTTTTATAATGGGAGGATTAGTTGACTTAGTTTAACTTAGTCAAGTCCAATTAGATTACTTTAACAAGTTGTTAAATTAATGAGATACAATTTGTTAATGCTTGCATGCATGTGACAACTGTTCTTTTCAGATAACTGAGTATTCTCTCATGGATAACTGATGCATGGCAATTCAGACAGAGACCCAGTTGAGATTGGAGAAGGGACAGTGTACTATAAGTTGGATGAATATTTTTCCTATAAAGGAAGCTCATCCATGATGAGGATTTAACTCCTTCAAGTTTGTGCAGTTAGATCAGAGGTTAGTGAGTGTGTGAAGAGGGCCATTCACACAGGTGGCAATACTTGAACTCAAGGAAACTGCACAAGGAAATAAGAGGCTTGGAGGGTAGAGAAGAAGGTTTGTGAGAAGCCTTTAACTGTCTATTAGTAGTAGAGGGATTGTACTGGTAGCTGGATAGCTTTTGAGCTAAGGCTTTGTGTAATCCAGACTATATTTCCACTTGTAAGATAATATAGAGATGGGGTTTTAGGCAGGTGCTTTCCCCGGGTAAATTCTTTTGTGTTATGTGTGATTGATTCCTTCTTATCAATTATATGTGCTCTTATTGATGTTTCTCATGGTTGATTAAGATTTTTCTACATTGTTTGTAGAAGTAGATCAAGTGTTTTGATTTAGTACATTGCATTACCAGTTTGATCTACAGGTGGGAAATTTCTACATGGTATCAGAGCTAGCTGATTTGTAGAAAAAGTTCGACATGGTATTGAAGCTAGCTAATTTGTAGGAAAATTTCTACAATAATTCTACATGGCATCAGAGCACAAGTGATCAAGGAAGAACAATATACAAGAAGAGGATATTTCAAAGTTTTGAGTTTTGGATCGAGAATTTGCAGAGCAAATCTGAAATTTATGTACAAAATTTTCAGAAATAAATAGCAGATTTGGATTCCTTATGGAAGAATACCCAAAATAAAAAATAAATCAGATGAGTTAGAGTTCAGGTGAGGGAGATATCACTGATTTAAAATTAGCTCTTTTTCTAGAAAATTTTGTGACGGCGAGAAAGTGGAACTAGATTGGTGTGCTAGCTAAGAATTTGTATGCGCTTGAGGTACAAGATGCGTACAAAGCCTTGAGGAGCAAGGCAAAGGTTAGATACGTGGTGGTTGAGAGGGAAAGTAAATTACCTCTCAACATGCAGTGCTAGAAGAAGTCTTAGATGATTGTGGAGGAGCAAGAATTGGTGCAGCAAGTTCAGGAGGTTGTGGAGCAGCCATAATAGGTGAAGCTGAGACGAGATCGGGTAGAGCCATCTACTCATGCAGAGACCTCCAGTAGGGGGAAACTTCGACCCAAGTGGGCAGAGGGATCACATGCAGCCATACCTCCTCTAGGATGTTAGGTGATATAAAGTGATCGTCCCAAGGATGAAGGGCAGGATCGTTGAGGTACCCAACGTCTAGGATGAGACCTTGCTATGAGAGACCCGATGTGGAGTAGTAGGAACTGACTGATTGGGTAGGGACATATGCAGATGGATTGGCAGAGAGGGCTACAGTGCAGGGAATACCAAGACAATTCAGAGCATGAAAGCTACAACAATGCGAGAAGCACAAGTGTGTTGCAAAGTGCTAGGTGGCATAGAGAGGTGTGCAATGGTGCGAGATGCATGGAGATGTTGTACTACCACAGATGTAAGAGAGGAGCATTTGTTAGTGCCACGTAAAGCTTCAGTATCAGAGTATGTTTCTATCCCAACAGAGTGGTCAGTTAGGAGTGTTTTTGTTCCAAGAGTTGTTGGAGCATGCAGACCTAGTGGATGTCTTGCATGCAGAAGATTCCAGATTTACAAGATCGGGTTTGAAAGGAAGCCTTTCTTATTGAGGGAGTAATAAAAAATGTGCGAAAAGAAATCCTAAATTTAGAAAGTGCTAAAAATAGATTTGCTAAAAATAGTATTTTGGGCATAAGTGCTGGATTCGGCAACAAGGAATGAAAAATAGAAGTGCTAAAAATAGAAGTTCTATTTTTTAGCAGTTTAAGTTGGATTCGTATTTTTAGATAGTCCTTGGTCTAAAATAGGAAGTAAAAACGAATTTGATCTTACCAGCAGTTTAAAATATCAATTAATTAATTTCCATGAGTTAATTAGTTATGGAAAATTAAACTTGAAGTCTTTGTGAGAACATGCAATTATTTCTCCACTAATTGGGGAATGTGTCCTTGATTTGCTCCAATGATTGAGGAATTAAGGATGAGTTCTATAATGGGAGGATCAGTTGATTTAGTTTAGCTTAGCCAAGTCTAGTTATATTAATTTAACAAGTTGTTAAATTAATGAGATACAATTTATTAATTCTTGCATGCATGCGACAACAGTTATTTTCAGATAACTGAGTATTCTCTAATGGATAACTGATGCATGGCAATTTAGATAGAGACCCAGTTGAGATCAGAGAAGGGACAATGTAATATCATTTGGATGAATATTTTTCCTATAAAGGAAGCTCATCCATGACGAGGATTTATCTCCTTCAACTTTGTGTAGTTAGATCAGAGGTTAGTGAGTGTGTGAAGAGGCCAATTCGCACAGGTGGTAGCACTAGACCTCAAGGAAACTACACAAAGAAATAGGAGGCTTGTAGGGTAGAGGAGAAGTTTTATGAGAAGCCTTTAACTGTCTATAAGCAACAGAGGGATTATACTAAGAGCTCAATAGCTTCCAAGCTAAGGCTTTGTGTAATCCGGACTATATTTCCACTTGTATGATAATACAGAGATGGGGTTTTACGTAGGTGCTTTCGCCAGGTAAATTCTTTTGTGTTATGTCTGATTGATTCCTTCCTATCAGTTATATGTGTTCTTATTCATGTTGTTCATGGTTGATTAAGCTTCTGCTAAATTGTTTGTACAAGTAGATCAAGTGCTTTTCTTTAGTATATTGCATTACCAAGTTGATCTACAAGTGGGAAATTTCTAGATGGCATCAGAGCTAGCTGATTTGTAGAAAAAGTTCTATAGGGTATCATAGCTAGCTGATTTGTAGGAAAAATTATACAATAATTGTACATGGTATCAGAGCACAGGTTATCAAGGAAGAACAATATACAAGAATAGGAGATTTAAAAGTTTTTAGTTTTCGGTCAAGAATTTGAAGAGCAGATCTGAAAATTTTTGTAGAAAATTTTCAGAAAAAAAATAGCAGATTTGGATTCCTTGCAGAAGAACACCAAAAAAAAAAAAATAGTTGCATCGGAGTTCAGATGAGGGAGATATCACTGATTTAAAATCAACTCTTTTTCTAGAAAATTCCGTGACATTGAGAAAGTGGAAATAGATTGGTGTGCTCGCCAAGAACTCGTATGTACCTGAGGCACAAATGCATGCAAAGCCTTGAGGAGAAAGGCAAAGGTTAGATACTTGGTGGTTGAGAAGGAGTGTAAATTACCTCTCACATGCAGTGCTAGAAGAAGTCTCTGATGATTGTGGAGGAGCCATGATTGGTGCAGCAACTTCGGGAGGTTGTGAAGCAGCCACAACAAGTGAAGTTGACAAGAGATCGAGTAGAGCCTTCTACTCATGTAGAGACCTCCATTAGGTGGAATCTTCGAGCCAGATGGGCAGAGGGATCACATGCAGCCATACCTCTAGGTAGAAGTTGGAGAGATATAGAGTGATCTTCCCAAGGATGAGGGGCAAGATCCTTGAGGTACCCAACCTCTTGGATGAGACCTTGTTATGGGAGCCTTGATGTGGAGTAGCAGGAACTGATTGATTGGATAGAGATAGATGCAGATGGAGAATCAGAGAGGGCTACATTGCATGGAATCCCAGGACAACGTAGAGTGTGTAGGATGTAGCAATGCGAGAGGCACAAGCATGTTGTATAGTGTTAGGTGGCATAGAGAGGTGTGCAATGCGGCAAGATGCATGAAGATGTTGCAGTAGCATAGATGTGAGAGAGGGAGAACTTGTGAGTAGCAGGTAGAGCTTCAACATCAGAGTATGTTTCTAGCCCAATAGAGTGGTCATTTGGGAGTGTTTTTGTTCCAAGAGTTGTTGGAGCAAGCAGAACCGGGGGATGTGTTGCATGTAGAACATTCCAGAGTTATATGATCAGGCTCGAGAGGAAGCCTTTCTTGTTGAGAGGGAGTGTTGAAAAATGTGCAACAAGAAATGCTAAATTTAGAAAGTGCTAAAAATATATCTCCTGAAAATAGCAGTTTGGACATCAGTGCTAGACTGGGCAACAAGGAATGAAAATGGAAGTGCTAAAAATAGAAGTTCTATTTTTAGTAGTTTAAGTTGGATTCCTATTTTTTGATAGTCCTTGGTCGAAAATAGGATGTAAAAACAAATTTTATCTTACCAACAGTTTAAAATATTAATTAATTAATCTCCATGAGTTAATTAGTTATGGAAAATTGAACTTGAAGTCTTTGTGAGAACATGCAATTATTTCTCTAATAATTGGGGAACGTGTCCTTGATTTGCTCCACTAATTGAGGAATTAAGGAAGAGTTCTATAATGGGAGGACCAATTGACTTATTTTAATTTATTCAAGTCCAGTTAGATTAATTTAACAAGTTGTTAAATTAATGAGATACAGTTTGTTAATGCTTGCATGCATGTGACAACTGTTATTTTCAGATAATTGAGTATTCTCTCATGGATAACTGATGCATGGCAGTTCAGACAGAGACCCAGTTGAGATCAGAGAAGGGATAATGTACTATTAGTTGGATGAAAATTTTTCCTATAAAGGAAGCTCATCCATCACGAGGATTTATCTCCTTCAAGTTTTTGTAGTTAGATCAGAGATTAGTGAGGGTTTGAAGAGGCCAATTCACATAGGTGGCAACACTGGACCTCAAGGAAAATGCACAAGGAAATAGGAGGCTTGGAGGGCAGAGGAAAAGGTTTGTGAGAAACCCTTAACTATCTATGAGCAGTAGAGGGATCGTACTAAGAGCTCGATATCTTCCGAGCTAAGGTTTTGTGTAATCCAAATTATATTTCCACTTGTATGATATACAGAGATGGGGTTTTAGGTACGTGCTTTCCTCAGGTAAATTCCTCTGTGTTATGTACGATTGATTCCTTCTTATCAGTTATAAGTGTTCTTATTGATGTTGCTCATGGTTGATTAAGCTTCCGCTAAATTGTTTGTACAAGTAGATCAATTGTTTTGCTTTAGTACATTGCATTATCGAGTTGATCTACAGGTGGGAAATTTCTACATGGTATTAGAGCTAGCTGATCTGTAGAAAAAGTTTTACATGATATCAAAACTAGCTGTTTTGCAGGAAAAATTCTACAATAATTCTACATGCTATCAAAGCACAGGTGGTCACGGAAGAGCAATATACAAGAAGAGGAGATTTCAAAGTTTTACGTTTTGGGTTGAGAGTTTTCATAGTGATTCTGAAAATTTTTGTACAAAATTTTCAAAAATAAATATCAGATTTGGATTCCTTGTGGAAGAATAACCCCCAAAAAAAAAATCAGCTAAATCAAAGTTCAAGTGAGGGAGATATCGCTAATTTAAAATCAGCTCTTTTTCTAGAAAATTTCATGACAGCGAGAAAGTGGAAATAGATTGGTGTGCTAGCCAGCATCTTGTATGCACTTGAGGTACAAGATGCATGCAAAGCCTTAAGGAGCAAGGCAAAGGTTAGATACTTGCTGGTTGAAAGGGAGAGTAAATTACCTCTCAACATGCAGTGCTATAAGAAGTTTCAGATGATTGTGCAGGAGCCACAATTGGTGCAACAACTTCAGGAGGTTGTGGAGCAGCCATAATAATTGAAGCTAAGAGGAGATCGGGTAGAACCACCTACTCATACAGAGACCTTTAGTAGGGGAAAACAAGGAGCCAAGTGGGCAGAGGGATCACATGCAGCCATACCTTTAGGTAGGACATTTTGCGATATAGTGTGATCGTCCCAGTGATGAGGGGTAGGATCCTTGAGGTATCCAACCTCTTGGATGAGACCTTGCTACGGGAGCCTTAATGTGGAGTAGCAAGAACTGAATGATTAGGTAGAGAAATATGCGGATGGAGCAGCAGAGAGTGCTACAGTGTAGGGAATCCCAACACAAGGCCGAGCATGCAGGCTATAGTAATGGTAGAGGCACAACTGTGTTGCACAGTGCTAGG
>APFE030432663.1:0-42770 GCA_000404065.3 Pinus taeda | reverse complement strand
AGAGAAGGGACAGTGTACTATCAGTCCGATGAATATTTTTCCTATAAAGGAAGCTCATGCATGATGAGGATTTATCTCCTTCAAGTTTGTGTAGTTAGATCAGAGATTAGTGAGTGTGTGAAGAGGCCAATTAACATAGGTGGTAGCACTGGACCTCAAGGAAACCACACAAGGAAATAGGAGGCTTGGAGGGTAGAGGAGAAGGTTTGTGAGAAGCCTTTAACTGTCTAGAGCAGCAGAGAGATTATACTGAGAGCTGGATAGCTTTCAAGCTAAGGCTTTGTGTAATCCGGAATATATTTCCACTTGTATGATAATACAAAGATGGGGTTTTAGGTAGGTGCTTTCCCCAGGTAAATTCTTCTGTCTTATGTGTGATTGATTCCTTCTTATCAGTTATATGTGTTCTTAATGATGTTGCTCATGGTTGATTAAGCTTTCGCTAAATTGTTTGTAGAAGTAGATCAAGTTTTTTGCTTTAGTACATTGCATTAACAAGTTTATCTACAGGTGGGAAATTTCTATATGGTATTAGAGCACAGGTGATCAAGGAAGAATAATATACAAGAAGAGGAGATTTCAATGTTTTGAGTTTTGGGTCGAGAGTTCGCAGAGCGGATTTGAAAATTTTTGTACAAAATTTTCAGAAATAAATAGCGGATTTGGATTCCTTGCGGAAGAGTACCCAAAATAAAATAAAAAAAATAGCTGAAACAGAGTTCGGATGAGGGAGATATCGCTGATTTAGAATCAGCTATTTTTCTAGAAAATTTAGTGACAGTGAGAAAGTGGAAATAGATTGGTGTGCTAGCTAAGAACTTGTATGCACTTGAGTTACAAGATGCATGTGGAGCCTTGAGGATTAAGCCAAATGTTAGATTCTTAGTGGTTGAGAGAGAGATTAAATTACCTCTCAACATGCAGAGCTAGAAGAAGTCTCAGATGATTGTGGAGGAGCCACGATTAGTGTAGCAACTTCAGGAGGTTGTGGAGCAGCCACAATAGGTGAAGCTGAGAGGAGATCGAGTAGAGCCATCTACTCATGCAGAGACCTCTAGTAGGGGAAACTTCGAGCTAGGTGGGCAGACGGATCATATGTAGCCATACCTTCAGGTGTAGTGAATTCCACAACAATGCAGAGTATGCAGGCTGCAGCAATGCGAGAGGCACAAGTTTGTCGCATAGTGCTAGGTGACACAAAGAGGTGTGCAATGGTGCGATATGCATGGAGATGTTGTGGTAGTGCAGATGTCAGAGAGGGAGGACTTTTTAGAAACAGGTAGAGCTTCAACATCAGAGTATGTTTCTAGCCAAACAGAGTGGTCATTTGGGAGTGTTTTTGTTCCAAGAGTTGTTGGAGCAAGCGGACCTAGTGGATGTGTTGCATGTAGAACATTTCAGAGTTACAGGATCAGGTTCGAGAAGAAGCCTTTCTTGTTGAGAAAGAGTGTTGAAAAATGTGCAACAAGAAATGATAAATTTAGAAAGTGGTAAAAATATATGTGCTCAAAATAGAAGTTTGGGCATCAGCACTAGATTGGGCAACAAGGAATGAAAAATGGAAGTGCTAAAAGTAGAATTTCTATTTTTAGCAGTTCAAGTTGGATTCCTATTTTTGGACAGTGCTTGGTCCAAAATAGGAAGTGAAAACAAATTTTATCTTACAAGTAGTTTAAAATATTAATTAATTAATCTCCATGAGTTAATTAGTTATGGAAAATTACACTTGAAGTCTTTGTGAGAACATGCAATTATTTCTCCACTAATTGGTGAATGTGTCTTTGGTTTGCTCCACTGATTGAGGAACTAAGGATGAGTTCTATAATGGGAGGTTCAATTGACTTAGTTTGACTTAGTCAAGTCCAGTTAGATTAATTTAACAAGTTGCTAAATTAATGAGATACAGATTGTTAATGCTTGCATGCATGCGACAACTATTATTTTAAGATAACTGAGTATTCTCTCATGGATAACTGACGCATGGCAGTTCAGACAAATACCCAGTTGAGATTAGAGAAGGGATAGTGTACTATTAGTTGGATGAACATTTTTCCTATAAAGGAATCTCATCCATGATGAGGATTTATCTCCTTTAAGTTTGTGTAGTTAGATCAGAGGTTAGTGAGTGTGTGAAGATGCCAATTCACACAGGTGGCAGCACTGGACCTCAAGGAAACTGCACAAGGAAATAGGAGGCTTGGAGGGCAGAGGAGAAGGTTTGTGAGAAGCCCTTAAATATCTATGAGCAGTAGAGGGATTGTACTGAGAGCTGGATAGCTTTCGAGCTAAGGCTTTGTGTAATCCGAACTATATTTCCACTTGTATGATAATACAGAGATGGGTTTTTAGGCAAGTGCTTTTCCCGAGTAAATTCTTTTGTGTTATGTGTGATTGATTCCTTCTTATTATTTATATGTGTTCTTATTGATGTTGCTTATGGTTGATTAAGCTTCCGCTAAATTGTTTGTAGGAGTAGATCAAGTGTTTTGCTTTAGTACATTGCATTACCAGGTTGATCTACGGGTGGGAAATTTCTACATGGTATCAGAGCTAGCTGATTTGTAGGAAAAATTCTACAATAATTCTACATATATATAGATTTGCAATTGCTCATGAAGTTTTAATCAAAATCGCAAGACACAAACCTACTCTACTTTTTTGCAGACTTTAATTCACAATTTAGAGCAGAAATCTCACACATGTAATAAGAAATCACGCACATGCAAATAGTATTTTTCCTAGGGAAAACAATCTGCTAAAAACCCAAATGCATGCTTGCATTAATCTGATAAATATAGACATATTACCATTGTTTTTCTCAATTGAGCACAACATGCAAGTGCATAAGCTACCTCTCTTTTCACTAAGAAGCTTTGGGCATACTTAATCATTTTCTATGTCTTCTTGAGCCCACATTTTCTTACCCAATTATGGAGTAAATAGGCCCCTATTAATTAGGAATTTCCTCCAAAATGCTTGTAGAATTTCTTAAGGTTGATCACCTTACCTTATGCAACACCCGTACACTCAACTAGTCTACAACCACTGGTAATTGCCTTGGAAACTCCACCGCAACTAGGAAACTCAAATTCTTTCCATGCATGAGTTAATTATTAGTTGATTTATCACATCTATGAGTTAGAGTGATGCCACACTACTTAAATGATTACCAACTAGTTCTATTAATAGTTAGAACTATTTTAACTGATTACAACTAAAATTAACTCAACCTAGGTTACTAAATTTTAGGAATCACTACGTACAAATGAACTTCATGATCGTGAGTTGAATTAACTGAGCTAACTAAGTGATAAGAGCCATGTCACCTCAATTAACTCCTCCAAGTTGTGTGTTGGTGTGGAATTTCGACTTTTCTTAATTTAATTAAGGAAAAATCAAATTGAGAATTTCTTGTTGCATTTTTCAACAATCATTCTCAGCAAGAGAGGGAATAACAACTACCCTAATCTTGCATCTGTGGAATGTGCTATAGTAACACCTCTCACATTTTTTCTTGCTACAACAACATCTACAACTGAGAAGCATCCAAAAAAACATTGAATCAATTGTGTCTACAATTGTCTACTGGCAAAATTGCGCTATTGTTGACTCTGCTACTCAGCCTCCTAATCTATTGTCAACACTCCTCTACACTCCTCAGTATCTGAATGACACTAATCCTCCTACTATTGAATACTATGTGCCCCCATAGCAAGGTAATGATCCATGAGGAGAATACCTTAATGGACCCTGCCCCAAATTTCTACACAATTGGGACTAGGGCTCTACACCACCCCACCTCACACTTAGAGGTATGGTTGCATGTGCTCCTTATTCCCACTTAGTTCAAAATCTTATCTTACTAAAGGTCTCTGACTGGTCCTCTTCATCCTCCTAGTCAGCCCAACTACAAACTAGCTGAGGCTCCATCTTGAGAGCTAAATCATGCTCCCTCTTAGCTACACAACATCTCTAATCTTTGCTTTTCTCCTCGAGGTTATGCATGCATCCTCTTCTAATGTGTAGAGGCTCTCGATCCTGACACGAAATTGCTTGATTTGACATTAAGAAAGAAGCTTGAGGTAGGCCTTCCCATCTTTGAAGGCTACCTCATACCCTTTATGTTCAATCCTCAATTTGTTCATCAGATCAAGTTTCCTAGCTTCATTGTTATTTCCAAATAGCTCATTGAGGGTCATCCAATACTGCCTCCATGGGATGCTTTCATGCAACCAATTAGAGGTGTCTTCCAAGGGATATGCTAGCCTTAGTCCATTGAAGGCCATCTTCTCTACTCTTAAGAAATCATTCTACCCTCAACTCCAAATTCAAACCTCTTGAGAAACAACTTTTAAATTCATGTTCTAATGTGATATCAACTTTAATATGTAGAAATTATTTGTAGATTTGCAAAATCTCATGAAGTTTTAATCAAAATCACAAGACACAAACCTACACTTCTACTCTACTAACATTAATTCACAAATTAGAACAAAAATCTCTGACATGTAATAAGAAAACAGAAACATGCAAATAATATTTTTCTCACGGAAAACAATCTACCATAAGCCCCAATACCTGCTTATATTAATGTGATGAATAAAGATGTATTACAATTGCTTTGCTCAACATACCACAATTTGCAAGTGCATAACCTATCTCTCTCCGCACTAAGAAGCTCTTACCCAAACTTAGTCATTTTCTTCTTGTTCTTGAGTCCATATTTACCTTCCCAATCCCTGAGTAAATAGGCCCCTATTAATTAGGAATTTCCTCCAAAATGCTTTCGCAATTCCTTAGGGTTGATCACCTGGCCTCATACAACACCTATACACTCAACTAGTTTATAATTGCTAGTTAACTACCATACAAACTCCACCACAACTAGGCAAATTGAATCCATTGCATGTATTATTATCTTATTGATCAATAGATGATCCTTGATGTCGCACTACTTAACTGACAACTAATTAGTTCTATTAAGAGTTAGAACTAATTTAACTGATTACAATTGAAATTAACTCAACCTAGGATCCTAAAATTTAAAAATTACTACATACAACTTAACTTCACGCTTTTAACTCTAGATAACTTACTTAACTCCTCCAAAATGTCTTCTCATTACGAATTTCAATTTTTCCCCATTTAATTAAGGGAAAAAACAAATTAAAATTTTCATACGGCTTTTTTATATAAAATTATATTAATTCGAATCAATTACAATCAAAATAACGATTTGAGTGCCTACCTATTCAGGGCAACCTGGGTCCCTTACACGATGAGGCTGGTTTCTTTCGGAATCTTTCACACCATCGTCAACATATGTACAACACACGTGATGATGTACAAATGATGTGCACTCACATGGAATTCATCATGGGATGTTATTATGTTGAAGTAAATTCTTATGGAATGGTCCTTTGCAATTATTGGCTTTCTTTAACATAACTTGGAATGTACAAGATATTTACAAAACAGGGATTACCACACAATCAAGGTATTAATGATGAGAAGAAGTCTGTATCCCATTATATTGGTGAGTACATATGTACAACACACGTGATGATGTACAAATGATGTGCACTCACATGGAATTCATCATGGGATGTTATTATGTTGAAGTAAATTCTTATGGAATGGTCCTTTGCAATTATTGGCTTTCTTTAACATAACTTGGAATGTACAAGATATTTACAAAACAGGGATTACCACACAATCAAGGTATTAATGATGAGAAGAAGTCTGTATCCCATTATATTGGTGAGTATATCCATGGATTGCGATAGTGATGGTGAAGGTCTAACCTAACGTTTCAGAGATTGAATTAATTTTATAAAGTAATAAAACTACGTTTCAGGAAAATTTGAAAATTTGAGTTGGAAGATTTTCTCGGGTTCAAGCATTTTTATTGGTTTTGATTCAATAGTCAACGGTTTGGTTTCTACTATCCCTCCTAGACTGATTTCCTTTTTCCACTCAAAAGGTATTTTTACGTGGGATAATCATGGTCTTTCACTTCTTCTGTCTGGAAGGACGGGGAGGACTTACATCTGCGTCTCTCCATTCGTCCCCTTTGGAGCTCTGTTCTTTTGATCCTTAATGGCTTGGCGATTCATCGCTAAGGCATAAGGGATGTTCTGGCATGGGCTCTTTTGCCAATTCCTGTAAAGGATTTATATGCCTCAATGTCTATAGGCCCATCTTGTAACACTCATTTGATCTTTCCTCCTACTTTATGGAAGGTCACATGCCTGCTCAAAATGATCTTCTTCTAGTGGCTGATCTTTTGTTACAGGAATCTTAGAGAGGTCCTTCAAAGGAAAGGTTGGCAGGGCGCGGGCAGATGCGCCATGTGTCAGAATGCTGCTGAGTCAAATTTACATATGTTCTTCATCTCTACATATCTGGTATGAACTTTCTTTGTCTTTTGGTTTTCCTTACCGGGTTTTCTCCTTTGTACAGGATGGTTTCAAATGGTGGAGTGAGCAGAATTCATCTTGGCGAACCTTGTTTGTTTTGGTCCGCTGGTTCTTATGGAAATGGAAGAATGAAAATATCTTCCAAGATTCAAGGATGCCTCTGAACTCCTTTTTGTTTCGCATTCTGGCAAATCATGACCTCAAAGGCTGATTTGGGTCCTTGGTTTTTTACATGTGTCTCCTATCGATATATTGTCGATATGTTTATATTTTTGTGGCAGTCAAATCTTCCCTAAAACATTCCAGTTTGACATGGATATATGTGTTTTGATCGGAAAGAAAATCTGTAGGTTTTGAGCTGTTTGGAAAATATTTTTGGACATCAGGTAATTCAGCTACTTGGACATACCTGACATTTCCAGTATCAAGGATCTGATAATATCTTTCTATGTAATTCAGATCTTTATATTTTCTTAATATAAGCTATGATGGTTTTTTCTCTCTCAAAAAAAATGTTCTTGTTACATTCTTTTATTAAATGCTCACAGAGTTTTGCTGGTGTATAAATATTAAACATAAATTGTATTGTAATTGATCTCGCGGTTTTTTTAAGTATATTTCTTATTTAAATTAGGTAGAGATTTTGTAATGAAATAGTTTGATAGGTAAACTTTGAAAATTTAAAAATCTGTAATTTAATTATTGGTTCTATGCTTTTTTTTATTATATGCTTAATTTAATTTTAAGTAAAATTGGTAGAGATTTTGTAGATAAAAACTATGAATGTTGAATTTATATATTCATAAATCCATCTTAAATATAAAAGAAAAAAATCACAATTTCAAAAAAAATGTTACATAATTGGGAAAAACGAACTCCAGAATTTAATTAGACAAGGCAGTGTTGCAGCCTCTGCACAAACTGCACCAACTTCGATGTTGCTGCCTCGCTGTCGTAATGAGTTACAGCAAATTCTACCATGCTTGGAAGTCACAAATAAGTTTTATTTGAATTTTTTTTCCAAGAAATCTAATCGCAGTAGTGTTTAAATTATTAATTAAAGTGTTTAAATTATTATTTATGATGTAAATAGATTTAGTATTATTAAAAAGTATAAAATTTTAAATTAGTGAAGATTTATTTATAATTGAAATAAATTCAGCACCATCTAAAATTTATAAAAATCTAAATTCAAGCCACTATTTAGACAACTACTCCTATTTCAGACCCTATAACATTATAAATGCAGCCTGATAACACGTTGCCATGCCGCTGCCATTGAAACCATTGAAAAAAACGGAAATCAATATGCTCTGGGTATCGAGCTGATATCAGACCGCATTTAAAATACTATAAGATCTGAAATAAGAATCGCCCTATTTAGACCAGCTAATAGATACCAGTAGCAAAAAATTCGTTCGGAGACAATGACCCTTATTTTATTAAGTACCGTAATTGTCGTTTTCTTAAAATAATGTATACAGAGTCGTACCACGTTGTTGTAGCATTTTCTGGTAACCTCGCATGCAGAGAAATTGGCATCTCAGATGGCATATTCACATCTGTCTTATCCGTCACTTCAAGGTGACTGGTAAGAAATTTCACATGAAATAATCACCGAATTTGCCAACATTCTGTTCAACATGTACGTGGAAATCTTTTAAGGTATGATTCGTTGTCTCGTGTATTTGCAGAGCCTCAATCAAATTTAAAGGTACCGCAGACATGGTGACCGTAAATTTCTGTTTTTCTCACCCACATCGTATCCTCCCTTTTCTTCACCTCATATCTTTATTTCCTACTTTCCACCTAAAACGTCTGAAAAATAATAGCTGATGTCCCTGTCGCGGTATTGCCAACCTAATATCTCTATCATTCATTGCCACCTCACATTACCTGCGCCTCTTAACAGTCAAATATCACTACCAACCTTGCTGTACCTACAGAAAGAATGTATAGCCAAATTTATAATACTGGAGTAAAATCCTTTGGTAACGAGAAGAGAGAAGAAAAAAAGTAATCACATAATTAATTATATTTGCCTTGGAAAATGACACAGAAATCGAAAAAAGTAATCATGTAAATATAATCATAATAAGGTAAACAATTTTTAAAAACTAGATTGTAGCTCTCCAGCTTCAAGATTTTAGGTGTGTCAATTATCCTAGATAATCCTAAGTCTATTTCCATCGTGAATAAAAAAATAATCCAAAAATTATAACAATTCAGAATTTTATAACAAATTAAAAAATTAAAACTGTCGTCCCAATAAAAGTGTGGTTAGGAAAGACTACGCCAATTTTAGTTATTTAGGCTGATGAACTTTTAATGTGAAAATGAATTTAAGGCTCTGGAAAATCAGTGAATCTTTTAAATTTGATTGATTTAACAATCTAAAATTAAGATAATCTTAATTCCTAATCACTTCTGAGGTAAACAGATCAAAGACTGTATTTGAGCCTTATATTAAATTTTGCAGGAATGTTATATAAATAGATATTAATGGAAAATTTATATTGAAATTTGTATATATAGAAAGATTTTATATTAAATTTTTCATCAAATATTATATAAATATAAATATATATATAATATATAATATATATATCTTGTTAGGAAAGTTTTATATAAATTTTTCATCAATGTCATATAAAATATAAATATAAATAGATCTATCAATAGATTTTCAAAAACATTTTTTTCACACGTGATCTATATATATAATGGTTGTTTTATTGGAAAAAAAAATAATTAAAGTTAAATTTATTATATTTTTGAACAGTCGTAAAAGAAGTAGAATTATTATATTTTTTTGTTGGAGATTTTTCTTTTCAATCTTGTCTATAATTTAGTAGGCTTGTTTTTAGATTATAGTTGTATAATTTTGTAAAATTCAAGTGCTTAAGTATTTAAGCGAAATTAAATTTTTTTATTTATTTATTTTAAATAACTAAAATTGACAATCTTGGAAAAAAATATTATCATATTTATACAAAATTTAAACTAATATTGGATTTTGTTGTCTCCTTATTAACTTTGCCAAAAATTCAACCAATTTTAACTTTATAAATTACAAAATTATATTATAATATTCAATAAATTTTCAAAACATTTAATCAATATATCAACTAAATTTTGAAGAAAAAGGAAAGAGAGAAATCTATTTAACATCGGTGTAACTAGTACACTGAACTTAAATTGTATCAGTGTAACTAGTCTTTTTTGGAGTCCATGTTGTAACTAGTCTTTCTGGAGTCCATAAAGATGATAACACTTTCTAAAATCTTAGAAATATGTAGGTTTTATAGAAAAATTTAATTTAAATTTTAGGCAGTTGTATGGAATTTCTCATTTTGTTTTTAACCATCGTGACTAGTATAATTGGAAATCTAAGCTTTATTATAAAGGCCAGAAGTGTTTCCTTTGAAATTTAAAATTAGGTAGAAAATAAAACTAACCACCATGGAGAAGTCCGCATCCATAACCTTAACCTTTTAAAAAGAAGCTTTCAAAGGTGCATAAGGCCACCCAACCATAGAAATCACCATGGTACACCTTCGGTAAGTCCTACCTAAAATATTGAAATTACGCATATATTCAAATTTAAAATCCACGAACCTCACCTCCTTTATACCGAACATTAATGATAGATTTGGTCTATAGAACAATATCATTTTTTCTTCTTAAAACCCCAATTATTAGTGATGTGATGTGATGATTTGAACGACAGATGACATTGCTTTTTTTTTTGCTTGACTATATCCTTCTAGAATAATCATCTGTGGCTAGTATTACAATGAGAACTGTACCAGTTTAAATCAGAAATAAGAATAATCACGCTGTCACGTGGCCATGATCGGTTAAGATTTCAAGAGGTACTTTTTAACTATTTTTTTGTTGACGATTTGAGAATATATACATCACCTCAGCGAAAGAAAAGTTGCACGAAATGCAAGTATTTCTTTATATATACTCCCCGCGTTTCCCAAAGAAGGGACGAAGTCAGTGCTGTCTCTGTATATTCAGAGAAGACGAGATCATCTGCGGTGGAGTTACAAACGAAGAATACCGATGATGGGTAGATCTCGTTGCTGCTCAAACGAGCGACTCAACCGAGGGACCTGGACCGAAAAGGAGGATATGATTCTATCCGAATACATTCAAATTCATGGCGATGGTCGCTGGAAAAACGTCGCTCAAAATGCGGGTGAATCTCAGGGAATCTCTTACATTGCTTTTTTCATGCAGCTGTAAATATGCATTGGAAAACAAATAAGCATAATGGTTTTGTTTGGCAGGTCTGAAGCGGTGTGCAAAGAGTTGTAGATTGCGTTGGCTCAACTATCTTCGTCCCGACATTAAACGTGGAAGCATTTCTCTCGACGAGGAGGATCTCATTGTTCGGCTGCATCGCCTTCTTGGCAATCGGTATGTAAAGACTGACTGAAAATTTATTCACTCAGCAGAGTTCATTGATGCCCCAAGTCGGAGGTTCGAATTGCTAATGGTATGATAATAATTTCAATTGTGATGTAAGTGTCTATATATGCAACCTGCGCGCAGGTGGTCGTTGATAGCAGGACGACTGCCTGGACGAACAGACAACGAAATCAAGAACTACTGGAACAGTCATCTCTGTAAGAAGCTGCCGTTACGAAACCAATATCAACACAAATGGAAAGAGCGAAACCCGGAGTCGAGGTCAAAAGATCCTTCTTCCTCACAAAATCCTGTGTTGAAAACGACCCCCATAAAAACAACGATCGCAGAGAAACACTCTGAAATTGTAATTCCAAATGGCTGCAGTAATAGTGAAAATTCAGCCTGTGGCTTCAAATTGTGTGATATCAAAAAAACTACAAATTTCTCCATGTCAGGGTGTGACCTACTTATGAACGATTCCATCACAGTGGATCATTTTGAGCCCCTTGCGTCTGAGATGACAGGGCCTAATGTTGTTGAAGAAGCAGTTACAAATTCTGGTTTCTCCATCGCAACTTTAAGGGTTGAGAATCCCCCACATTCGGATCATTTGGCAGGAGTAACAGCTACTTTACCTGAAAGTTTATTTGATATGAACGAGCTCTCATATCCCGACTGGAATATGTTCTGGTCTACTGTAACCTGTTCAGCAGCTTTAGAATTAGAAGAGTTCTACAGGGAAGCTGCTGTAGAGACAAATGAGCTTGAAATTTGAATATATGTTTTGTTATCAAAGCACAGGTATGCAGAACGTTGGCAGCTTGACAGTCAGTGCCAGTTATCGGGGAGTGGAAGAACTCTACAGTAACATGGAACGGGGAAAGCTCGGCTATTTATAGAAATCAAGCGCAGAGTCGCTGAGCTTCCCACTGTTGGAATCGACAAATAAATAAGGGCAGAGGCGTAAAGATAACATTAGTTGAAGGCCGTAGATATGTCCCGTAAGAATAATAATTTTTTGTTTCTCAGGAATCATAATGACTAGAATTTCAGCTATGTTGGTTTAATGTGCATCCATTGCAGTGATCGTAAAAAATTCCATCTTACCAATTGATACAGGTAAAAATGTTTTTTTTTTCCTTTATTTTTGGTTATTTCTATTTAAAAAATTAAATTGAAAAGACCATATATTGTGATAGGGTGGGCTCTTAAAGCATTCTTAAATGTTCAATCAACTTTCTGTTATTATTCTTCACCAGGATCATGATATAGTTTCATGATAAAAAAAAGTTTAATTATATTATATATTTATTATATATATTATATATATATATATATATAATTATACATAACAATATAGAAATTAAATGAAATATTAAATGTTTATATATATCTTCTATGATAAATAAACAAATTATTATTTCATAATATATTAATATATTCACATTTGTAAAATTAAAAAAAATTATAATTAACTAATGATATATTAAAATAAAAATGTTATATATAAATAAAAAACTGTTATTAAGAAAAAAAACCATTTTTTATTATAAAAATTTAAAATTATTTTATTATGATTCTTAACATTATATAGGTTTCTGATACAATACATAGTTCAATTATCATTAGTTACTAATTTTTTTTTTTTTTTTTTTTTACCCACACTCTTCAAAAGATCATAATTTATTGTTGATATTTATGATAATTTTTAGTCAATCAATTGAATTGAAAGTTTAAAAATGACGTCATTTACTTTGGAGATAAACTTCAACTTTATTTTCTATAAACAATTAAACTATTCTAATTATTTTATGGAAATTAAATCTTTATTATTTTTTCTAATAATAAATTAAAAATTCTAAAAATATTTTAAAATAAACATATCTATTTTAAAATAAACATACCTATCAACAAAATTAATATTTAAAAGCAAAATTTTTCCTCAAAATCCATTCTTTAATAAAAACGACCAAAATATACCCAATTGTTCATTTACGAGTGTTAATATACATTAATTTATTATTTTTTACTCGTATCAACATAATATAAATAATTGCTTGTGTTAAGCTTAGGACGATTCGTTTTTAATGATGGGGTTGCTTCAATGATGCTGATGGATGGAAATTAAACGGGCCATGGAAGGTTACATATGCACGAATTTTATCGATCTAATTTACCTAAAACAGTGGACTGGTAATTGTGCTAGAGAAATCGAGCCACAAATACACATTTTATAAGATTAATGTCCTTGATATCGAAGTTTGCTGGTGACGGCTTTGAAAAAGCATTTATGGAACATTACTGTAACGCAACGAGAAATCATTAATGATGCTTAAAGAGTAGTAAAACAAAGCTATATATATTAGCAATTGTACTAAGAGGTGCAATGCAACGTTTACCAGAGAGGGGAATATCGAAAAGGGAATACCCAAAAAAATAATTAAGTAAAATATATGGATAATGAAATATTTTTAAGACTTGAGTTTTTATATATTTAAGGCTCAAGATATATAGTGGAGGAGTTCAATTTTTTTGGGGTGTTTTAAAATGATATTAATTAAATTATGAAAAAAAACCACAAAAGATTAATCTCACCTCACCTTCTAGCAAGGTATTCCTCTTAAGGTTTTTTGGGTAAAATATCTGTGTCTATTGTGGACAATGTTTTTTATTTTCCTCAATTAATCGAGTAGAAAATCAACAAACTAAAGAATATGGAATCGATGGGAAAATTAATAGTAAATATTTTAGCCATTTTTCCAAATTTGTCATGAAAAACTATTCCAATCACGCAAAGGCACAAACACAAAGATTGAGTTTTCAGTTTTATGGGTCTTTTTTCATTTTGCAAGCGGGAGTATCCAAATTAGAGATCATGGATGACTTTAAATTGTTGATAGGTTAGACATGTAATAATATTGTGTTGGATAATGCAAGTCATGCCCCTTTCTTTAGGAAATCCAAAATATTCTTCTATTCTTCGCAATGGTACTCTTTCAAGCATAACATCAAAGGTTCAATCCAACGGTAGATGAATTATCATGAGAAGTTTTGGAATTATAGCCTAGCCTTTTTTGTTTATATGAATATTGGGATATTTTGCAGATGGAAATTGTGGAGTTCCATTTCTAAGTATGATTATTTGCAACTCATCATTTTTCGTATATCTTTGATGTGCAAATGTTTCTAAGATATTTCTCGAAAAAATATTTTAAGCATCATTTTTTTTATTGTTATGAAAATGTTTTTGCTTTTTCAACAAAAGATGGTGAATATAATGTCATAGTTATCGAGGTTATTTGGAATTTTAGGGAAGTGGCTCTTTAGATATTCAATTTTGATGAGTCATTCTAATAGAAACATCTATATTATCCATATTTATATAAATATACACTTTTTAGTTTGGAATGAGTACATGTGTGTGTTGTTTCTTTCTTTGTGTTCAACATTCAAAATGAGAAAAGATTAATTTTACATGATCATCTTCACAAATTAAATTTTGTCGCCACTCTAAATCTCCAATATTAAACCACTATGTATTGATATATGGATTCATATATTTAATGTAAATATAAAATAATAAAATAAAAAGATTATTATTATTTTTCAAAATTAAAGATAAAATAAAATTATATTAAAATATTAAATAAATTATAATTAATATATAATTATAATTTACCAAAAAAAAATATTTAAAATAAATAAATTTGTTTTTCATATAAACACTTTGTATATAACATAAAAATAATATTCAAATTATTACTCCAAAAAAAGAAAAAATATATTTAAAAAAAAATATTATAAGTTATAGTATATAGCAAAAACATTTATAATGTGCCCTCAACATTGATAAGAGGAGAAAGATTAATTTTTGCATCTTCATTTCCCTAAGTTAGATTTTTCCACCACTCAATCAATTATTTTATGCAAGTTGGAGGGTTTTTCCATTCCTCTCCGCAATCTCCTCAAATATGGACATTGTACTATCCTTAACAATTGAAGTTTAGATATTGTTTTTTCATCAAACACATCATGGGGTCCCACTATATTCTCTACCTTATA
The DNA here is from genome assembly GCA_000404065.3 of Pinus taeda. Classification (NCBI taxonomy): domain Eukaryota; kingdom Viridiplantae; phylum Streptophyta; class Pinopsida; order Pinales; family Pinaceae; genus Pinus; species Pinus taeda. Next base: position 27,867 of record APFE030432663.1, on the reverse strand, counting down.
AGACTCCAATATCTCCAATGTCCCTTAAATTAGATAGCTTCTCAACAATGGACAAGTTTGTATAGTTGAAGAAGCCTCATGTCATCAAACATTAGAAGAACGCCACTCTCAAGTTCCAATGCTTCAAAGCTCCAGCAATAGTGGATGCTTAACTTCTCTAGATGAGGTAATTTGTTCATTCCCAATCATTTCATTTTACCACAAGAACATATATCTATATCATTGAACTCTAACATTGTTTCTTAACTTGACTATCCCACCATTTTTTCTATTTCTTTTAGATTGTGAAGTTTTAAGTTCTTCGACATTGAAAAGCCCTACACATAATTCCACTCCGAGTTTAGTATGTAGGAAGCTCCCTAGGTTGGCCACACTCCCACAAGTCTAAAACTCTCATGTTTTGAAACTAAGAAATGCAATGGTCAAACTTACCCACTCATAAGACAAGAGAGAAAAAGTTTCCACCTTCTTCAGATTATGAATATTGAAGGGAAAAATATGATAATCCATCACATCATGTCTAATAAATTTTATATCCAAAACATGAAACATGACTTGAAAAAGAAATACATGTAAAAAGAGGGGTGGTAGACTCCAAGTTGAACTAACATGGCAATTCATGAAAAAATATACAACCAAATCATGACACATCACTTTAACAATACTTGAAATAATAATACATGTAGAAAGAGGGGCAACAAGTACCAAGTGGGGAGTGTTGGTGAGGGGCTGCTAGTGTGCCTTAAAGGACAAGTAGAATTATCATATTCCTAAAGTTTGAGCAAACCTTCTAATAACAAAGCAAAGCCTTATGTGGTGCTACAAGGAATTGAATAAGTGGGCTCACTTGGTATACATAAATTAATCATTATTGACTCTAAACTCATTATCAAACACTTTCAATTTGGATCTTTTTTGTTGAGTGTGGAGCTTAGCTATCTTCATTATTGAAAGGTCTTAATAGCCTTGGACACTAGTTCCTAAATGGGGTCTCAATGACATCCGTATGATATCCATCAGGGGGGTCCAAAGGTGGGCAATGACTACTTTTAATGAGCCTCCCCTTGGCGGGGGTTCAGGGGCAGCACTCCCGAAGCTAAAAATACATGAAAATTTTCCTTGTAAAATATTGTAATTTCCAAGATGATATCAGGGTAGAAGATGTTGTAACATTATTCTGCATTTTACTTTTATCATCAAAAAATAAAAAATAAAAGAAAAATAAACAAAAAGAAAAAGAAAAAGAAAAAGAATATATATATATATATATATATATATATATATATTATATATATATAAAGAAAAAGAAAACGAAAAATGAAAAGGGTGTTTAAAGAAAAAACAGATATATATTAAAAAAAGGAGAGCGATGAAAACCTTAGAAAAATCAAAATGTTAGAGCTATCTCAAATGTTGCAAAAGATATTAAATAAATTTAAATTAATTAGTTTGAATCACAAATTTAATCGTGATTAGTTAGTTGTTAATAAAGTTGTTATTGATATAACTTGTTTGTCTTATGTGATATCAATTGCTCTACAATAAAGCACCACAATATATTCTGCCAAGATCGATGGTCCTTAGTGACTTCGGACCCCCTTTTCCCTTCTGCCAGTTAATCAAGGGGGCGGGTATAAAAAGAAAATTCTCCCCATCCTGCTTTGTTTACGTGTCACTCTATCATCGATTTCAGACCTCCTCTAACTAAACCATTTATTTCTCACCCCCTCCAAAATCCACCTTCCCTCACTCCCGCCTAAATAATAATTATCAATCTTGTTCTCACCAATCCAATCCTCCTTTTCCAAGTGTCACATTCCTATTTCAACTATTATATTACTATTAATTATTTTTTCCAATAATATAACAGTTGCCAAAATTAATGAACCCTTTCCATTAATAGATATTTTTCAATGGTAAATTCTCTTGCCCATAAAATAAAAGAAAACCTCATCTAGTTGTCCCTTTCTCTACTGCTCTGTGATGCTGAGTGACTGAGACTATTGCTGCAACCAAGAATAAAGCTAAACAATTTTCAACTAGCCAATTGTTGGGTAATTACATTCTTCTGTTTCATTTCTTTTCAAAATGTCTTCAAGGCTAAATCTAAAGTCGTATTGGAAGGCCCTATGCTTCCCCTTGTAATTGACCTAGATCACTAGCCCTTAGTGGATCAAAATTATGAAATATTTGAAACAAATTGTGAGTTTGATCTTTACGAACTCCACAATTGGTTTAAAAAAAAATTGATCTCAGTCATGAATTGAGTTTGTGGGACTCCTACCTACCTCAATTTGTTTTTCCACAAAAACATTATTTCACAAAATTTGTCTCATTGTACCATTTCAGGTACATACCCATTCAAAGAGCTATTGTGGCCGAGAACAATGACATCTTGTTCATAATTACCCCTGAATCCATATGTCAATTGCTCCAAATCTAAAATTTAGCCTCTTTACATGCCTTCCTTGTAGACTCCCTCATGGAACTATACAAAAACCTGGCTTTACCCCACAGAGCTAAATTTTTTTAGACATCTCTACCTGAAAGTGTCCAATTTCCAAGAGCAAACCTACCTTACCCACCCTCAATGTTTCCAAAAATGAGAAAACAAATTATTTCTATAGTTTCTTGTTTGTTAGGCTATCAAACTGATCAATGGGTTAGTGAAGAAATTATAGATTTTCTATCAGTGTTTTTAGTAGGAGAAAAGCCTTTAGTTATTTTTCATTATAGTGAATTGTTGGCAGAGGTCATCCATGGACAATTTCTTAAATTTTCTACTGAAGCAGTTTTCAAGCATGCTTCGGTCTTAATTTACTTGTTCTTATTTCACCAAGTAGATAAATTTCAATTTCCACTGCCGAAACTAGATGAACAGGGAAATTCATAGTCTATGATTCATTGGACTTCCTTGGTAAGGAATAATACCTTTGACTTCACAAATAGTGATTATATGCATCATTTTTTATACAAAGTTTCTTGCCTACTTAACAATGATGTTGAACCTATAATTTGACTTGAGATTAAGAGAATTCTACATCTCAATGAACAAATAAAGACATGTGACTAGTACCTATATCAAAACTACACCGAGATCATAGTGTATGGATGTGAATTTCCTCCATATAAATTTCTTAAGTTTGTTCCCATAAGGGTTTTTGCATTAGAGTATATTAGGAAGATGATAAATATGGATGAGCTACACTTTCTTTCAGCCAAAAAGAAATCTTAGTTTAATATCAAAACATAGGTTGGACCTTTCATTTGTAATGCAAGGACAATAATAAAGGGATCATATCTCCTCCTTAAACAAACGAAATTTAAACTCAGTTTTACTTGGTTATATGATCCTTTAGGAATTGTCTCAAAGCTAAGAGTAGAGAAGAAAACTACTCCTTATACTCACACACCTAAACCTGAAATTAAGAAATATATGAATCAATATGAATGATAGGAAAATACATTGCAAGAAGTAGAGGAACATGTACTTTCTTCTACATCATCACAGACTTCAGTGCCACTTGAAAAGTAGGACAAAAGACAAAGGGAAAGTTTTTCCCTCTACACTCAAAAATTCAAGGGAAAAAATTCTAGATATACCAGAAGAGGCATAAAATTAATCTAGCAGAAGAGTCTTTGCAAGAAGAAAATAAACAAAATACAATAGTCTTAACAGGTCCTTATGTTACTAGCTTTCTTCAAAATGAAGAAATCTTTATAGGGTCACCAACATCTTGAGCTTCTTAGGAGCTAGTGGAAACATCTCAATAAGGATAATTAGTCCATGATCAAGTTGAACCACGTATATTTGCAACATATAAGGAAATAAAAAAGAAGAACGAAATCTTGAAAGCTACAACCTATTCTCAGCTATGGAAGAAAACAACATCATCACAACACAAACATTTCTCTTCTTTTGATACTGAGAAAGGAAAAATGCAAATATCTTTCCTTGAAGCTGAAGTTCCTTTTCCTAAGACTGAACATGACCACAAAAATCCATTTTTTCTTTTAACATTAATCAAATCCATCCTATTGATCAAATGGATTTGCATAAATAAATCGGTGAAATGATATACTCTACTGTAAAAAATTCATGAATGGAAACATCTAGACTCCAAACTTCAGCTGACAATATTCAGTCTCAATTAAAATTAGAAAAATATATTCTTTGGAAAAAGACACCAAGATAAATTATTTAGAGGATTTGTGTGATTAAACTGGATATGGTCCCAATAATGTAAAAGTTGTTGAGGAGATAATTAAAATATATATATATATATATATTATTTTATTGCAGCATTAAAGAAGCAACTCAAACTTCCATCTACCGAAGATCCACAAAAAAAGGAAAGTTAGTCAACTAGGAAAGGAAAAACAATATATGTTCAATATCATCACTGAACAAAATGGATAGATTAAGGAAATGGAGATAGAAATAGAAAAATTGCTAAAAGAGAAAGAACAATAATCAACTCAATTAGGAGTTATTCCTCTAACAATAGTTCCAATCATAGGTATATCAACAACAAGGGATTCTACTTCAGCAACTACTACAACAATGGAGACACAGTCTACAAATACATCAACTGAATTAATCATAGCTATGGAAGATTTATCTACTAGAGGGCAGGAGAATGAAAAACTGAAAGCTCAGCTTAATAATCTCTAGGAACAAAAATAAAAAATTGATAATGTGTATTTGTGAGGGCTTTAGAAAACTCACAAATTAACTCAAAGGATTTAATTTCTAGAGAATGAATCTGTTATGGTACAAACAATTGCACAAGAAAAGGAGAATATCTGGGTAGAGATTAATGAAACAATCATTAGAATTTGGCCTTTAATTGAAATTATTTTGGAGCAAGAAGGGTTGGTGGAGAAATAAAAAGAAGTTATAGAATATGTAAAGGAAAATTTGGGATAGAAACTAGGTGAAGCTATTGCATTAATAAGAATTTTAAATTCAAAAAAAAAGAACTAGAAGAATATGAGATTTCAGATAGAACTAAGACAATTCTCGATGTAAGATGAGTTCTTACTAAAATAAATTTAATGCTACAGTTAGAAAATAACTTTCATAACCTACAGGACAATATTCAAAATTTCCATAGAAAGTTCCATATACTGCATCAAAAAGGACTTCTAGGTTTAAAGGGGATGGGAAATAAATTAGTTCGTCTAGATGATTATCAACAAAATTTATACTCCATAGCAAGAGATAAATCCAAAATTTCCACAATAAAGGGAACTATTATAGGGAAGGCTTTCATGGAAGGTTGGAACTTTAACTTATTTATCAAACATGAAATAAAACATTAGTTTGTAATCAATCCCACTTTCCAGAAATATACCAAAGCAGATGAAACTTATAGAAAGTCAATCAACTTTTCCATCCAAGATGTCGAAAGATGGGATCAATTATGTCATCATCTTGAGTAAACAGATGTTAACCTTCAACATCAAAGCAACAACCTTTTCAGTCCAAGTCATCATCAAAATCCTCAAAATCAGTGCTAGAGAGCTTTAGCATTTTAATTTTCCTATTTTCTTGTACTATTTTTGTAAACAAATTGTTTAGGTATTTTGTAAGGAATTCTTGATATATTAATCAAGATATTTTAAGGAAAATTGTATAAATACTTCATATATCAAAGTACAAAGGGTTGAACCCTTGCGATAATCTACCAAGCAAAATTGTATTCATCTTAATTTCTCTGATTTTAATGAAAGGATTTTCAATATTCCTCTAAGAAGTTGTGTTCTTGTGAGTTATTTGTTGTTATTTAATTTCATATTGTAAATTCTATATATATTTAATTTTGAATTAAGAAATCTAGGTAAGATAAGGTTGAGTATCAACCTTTTTGAAATACACTATGAAGTTATAATATATTACAGGGTTTAGTTTACTGAACTGTTTGTCTAAAATAACTCCTCTACATCTTTAAATTGTCACTTCCTCATCAATTTAAATATATTTTTGTTGGGTTGTAAAAATTGGTTACATGCATTTTTTCCATATAGTTAATTAAATAATTTGTCTAATTTTTGATAGTCCATAGACACTTTGATTTCTACCACACACATCTCTTGTAAACAAAATTTTTGTCAAGAGGTGGAGAACCAACCCTTTTATTATATCATGATTAATTAAGATCCAACACCTATTTGAATTATTTTAGAACAATGGGCATCCAAACATTTTAAAAAACTAAAAAAATATTGTATATGCTCTCATATAATTCCTAATCTAGAATTATCATCAAAGGCACAACAAAAGTTATGTTAATTTAGGGTTTCTTCGCTAGAAGGAAACCCTCGGTTTATATGAGGGAACTCTAGTGTGACTGTGTATTATTATTCTGAGAGAGAGAGAGAGAGAGAGAGAGAGAGAGAGGAGGAGGAGGAGGAGGAGGAGGTTGTGTGAGATAGAAGAGGAAAATATAATGGATCTGTTGTAAGTTGTACCTCTTCATTTTGTTGGATAATAAAAAGGAAGGATTGGTTGTTTCTTTATGGATGTAGCCCAAATTGGGTGAACCACATATATCTGTGTCTCTCTTATTTTATGCATTTTTGTATCTGTGTTTCTACAATATTTTATGTATTTCATTGCTTCGTTAATTAACTTCTAACACTTTCCCCTAGACTTGAATCTCAATTCAATATTTAAAAGGATTCAATGTAATCTAGGTTCCATTGATTTTTAATTAGTTCATGTTCTAAGGATGATAACACTAAGTTGGATTATTTAGCCAACCTTATCTTTTGCAATGTAGAGGTAACATTCAATATCAATTATTGGGAGCTTTCAACCCTCATTTGATGAGAATGAAAGCACTTTCTCATCTACGTGAGCATCACATAGTGACACAAGAGGTTATTTCTAGCATCATGTTGACAAATGGCACTGTGGCAGTTCAATACAACTCAATTATGAAATAGTTTGGATTTTTCTTCCCTCTCCTAATGGTTATAGTGATGTACATTCTAATTCATGGAAAATGAAAGAGGAAGTTCATTATTATGGTACAATAGATGATAACTATGATGTAGCCCCTCCATTTACTTTACATGGCAGTTCTGCGGAATCATAAATATTGGGACTCTATTGAAGCGAGGCTCATGAATTTTGAATGGATGTAGTATTCTCTTTTCTTGCAATTAGAGGCAACAATTGCATGAATATAGTTTCTGATATTAAGGATTGTCTAGCTTGTGGGGATTTTCATGGATTACTAGGAAAATACGATAGTGCATGCATAGTTTGTTTGATGGAAAATCCCATAATTTCCCTCTTTGATGTATCATACCTTCAAAATAGTGCAGCTCAACTAAAATTGAAGTACCATATACTATAAACACAACTAAGATCATATCTAATAAATTTTATAACCAAAACATGACACATGACTTTAACTAATAATACACGTAGAAGGAGGGGTGGCAGGTACCAAGTTCAACTAATAAGACAAAGCATGATAAATTATAAAACAAAAGCATGACACATCACTTTAACAAACAATACATGTAGAAAGATGGGTGGCAAGTTTTGGGTTGCACTAACATGACAATTTGTGATAAACTATACAACTAAATCATGACACATAACTTTAACTAATAATACATGTAGAAAGAAGAGTGGCAGGTGTTGGGTGGTGTGTGTTGGGAAGGGGATGCTAGTTTACCTTAGACAACAAGTAGAATTATCTTGTTCCCAAAGTTTGAGTAGAGCCTCTAATAACCAAGAAAAGCCTTATCTGGTGCTACAAAGAATTGAACAAGTGGCTTCACTTATTATTCACAAATTAATCATTATGAGTGACACTAAACTCACTATCAAACACTTTAATTTCGGATTATCCCCCTTATACTTTAAGCTCAATTTAATATTTAAAAGGATTCAACATAATCTAGGTTCTGTTAAGTTCCAATTAATTTGTGTTCTAAAGAATAATAACATCAAGGTTGATTCTTTAGCCAACCTTACCATTTACAGTGTAGAGGGAACATTCAATATCAATGATTGGGAGTTTCACTCCCCATTTGATGACAATTAAAGAACTTGGTCATTTATGCAGGCATCATCTAGTGACACAAGAGGTCATTTCTAGGCTTATGTTGACAAATGGCATTGTGGCACTTCAATATAAATCAATTATGAAATAGTTGGTTTTTTTCCTGTCTCGGCCAATGGTTATGGCGATGTACATTCCAAATCATGGGAAATGTAGGAGGAATATCATTATGATCATACAATATATGGTAACTATGATGCAACCCCTCCATTTGGTTTATGTGGAATTTCTTCTTAAGCATAAAGCTTGGGACTTTGTGGAGGTGGGGCTCATGGATTTTGAATGGATTTAGTATTCTCTTTTCTTAGCATCAAAGGAAACAATTACATGAATATAGTTTTTGATATTTAGCATTGTAAGGATTATCTCACTTGTGGGGATTTTTATGGATTACCAGTGAAATATGACAGTGAATGCCTACATTGGATGATAGAAAATCCCATAATTTCCCTCCTTTGAGATCTCATGCCTTAAAAAAAAGCATGGATTAACTACAATTAAAGTACCATCGACTAGCAACACAAAATATATCAATAATGGAATTATTGATTGAATAAAGAAAACAACTCAAAGGGAAGAAGATGAAATAGGTAGTTTAAGGAGTCAAATAGACGACATGAAACAAATTTCCATGTAGGGTACTCTATATTTTACCTCCTCTTCCAACTCTATATGCTCTCATCTCTTCATCCTTCTTGACTTAAATGTAGATGCTCAAATTGTGTAGCTTGAAACCTCACAAGGCTTCGTCACAAAACGCTTTTATTTAAGTAACATGAAAGTGAGATTCTATTTAATTATAAGTATATATTACAAAATCTACACCACCAAGACTTTTGATTATGCTAGAATTAATTTTATATTATACAAAGGAGAGATGTTTTGATCAACTAAATAATATTTTCTATATAGTTTTAAATCTCTATTACATTTCAAGACATAAATTTTGATTTGATATAAAATTTTGCAATTACAATGAATATATATATATATATATTATATTATATATATATATATATATATATATATATATATATATATATATATATATATATATATATATATTATATATATAATTTATATATATATATATATATATATCACGAATATTCATGTTCAATAAAATTATAAATCAGTTACAACATCTATCAAATTATATGTATAACAAGATAAAACCATCTTAACTCTGGATCTACCAAGAACTGAGAGAGATCAAATGTCTCAAGATGAAAAACTTGAGGAAATATTTGCACCTTAAGAGATTTGATTCCTCTTACCTCTTGATACATCTGGAGTTACAATGAATCTATGTTGGTTTTAACTAACAGATATAAAAAACTTAAATATATATATATAACTCAACTTGCATATTGAAATATTTGATTTATCTTATATTAATTTTTTTTATTTTATTAATAATTTTAAATATTATATAAATTCCATATGAAAAGATGGAAAAAATTACACCTTTCTAGATTGAGAAAGTAATAAATTAGCTCTCCGTCACCACTGAAATTTTTAACTTGTTAGATTATCAGGTTGAAGGAAAAATATGCTCCTCCAGCACATATAGCATCCAAATGATTTTTCATCACTGTTGGTTTGGTATGAATTATACATATATATATATATATTAATATATTATAATATATATATAATATATTATATTATATTATAATTATAATATATATTATATATATATATAATGAACCTTTAGATAACAAGTCAACTTTGGCATGGCATGGTCAATATTGATGATGTTAATGCCATGTTCATTAAACCTATAATTTCTAGGATCGACAAAAAGATAACGTGAATTCATCAAAACATAAATGAATATGAATTCTCTAAATACAATCACATAACAATACATGATTCTTTGTTATTTAAATAGTATTATTTTTATCACAATCTAAACAGAATTATTGTTATCACAATGTATAATAATAAGGAATTGATATCATGCTTAAAATTATTTGTAATCAAACTAATGATATAAATTGTAGTCTCATCGTCCAATTTTTCTGGTAAATTTAGTTATATAATTTATTTTTATAAATTATAACTATAAAATCAATGTAACAACCAAGACTAGAAATCCATGTAATAAAGTTAATAAAGGAAAAAAAAGACCAAGGTCATGGAACACATATTCCAAGCTGAATGTTGGGAAAAATCATAGTAATGGTGATCACTAGTGATTAATTAATGGCTATGGAAGTTGCAAAAGGAATTAGAAAAGCCAAACAGACATATATTGGAATTTATTTATGAAATAAAGGAAAATATGAAAAAAGGTAGGTGAAAGGTTACATATTTGCTAGTGCGGAAAATTTAAGGAAAAATAGAGGAAAATGAAGAAAATAAAAGCCTCAATGATAAAAAGGCTTCTAAGGATTAGTTCATGGATTATGTTAGTTTATTTTTTTGTCAATTTTAGCTTGAAGCTCTCTCTCTATTCTCTCTCTCTCACACCCTTGCACACTTATATTTTTCTTGGAGCATTCTTTGAGCACATTGGATTTGAAGAAAGAAGGCAAAGAAACTAAGAAAGTGCAAGGGGAGAATGAGATCAACAACTACAACTAGATTGCTTTGCAGGTACTAAGTTTCATGTATGATTTACATGCTGGTTTCAGCATTCATGATGTATGCATGTGGTTATTTGGTTAGGATTTGTCATTGGCATAGAGGATTTCCTGGATTGATAGTGGTTTTGCCTAGCCTTTCCATTTCTTGGATAACCATGGTGTTGCAAGGTTTTTCCCTTATTTTCCTGGTTGGTGCTCATTTTCTTCACGACTGTGGGTTGAGTTATTAGTTGATGGAGCCTTGGTTGGAAAAATGCTCCAAAATCCCTACAAAAGCTTGGGTTGAGTTAATAGTGTTAGAAGCCTTGATTGGAAAAACTCTTTGGATCCCTTTATGGGTTGACTGACTAGCTATGGAGACTCAATTGGAAAAAAACATTGGATCCCTATGGCAATTGTGGGTTAAGTTACTAGTCCTAGAGACTGGTTGGAACAAATGCTCTGGAGCCCTAGATTTCTTGGGTAGAGATCGACCTAGTGAGGGTTATTGATGTCCAATTATGAGGTGTAATCATTGGTTGAGGGTTGAGTTGGTTTGGCCTCTCGAGGCACTAGTTTGGCTTTGTTTGGCTATTCCATGAGATCCCACATTCATGGCTGTCATAGTCTATCCTTATAGCTTCCTGTACTAACCCCATACTTGAACATAATCTATGCAACCAAACTGCTTCCTTTCTTGCATGAGTGGCTGCCATGTATTCTGTCTCTGTAGTTGATACTGCCACTACAGATTGTTTCTTACTCATCCAACTAATTGCACCTCCAAATTGGTTAAATACATAGCCACTTGTAGATCTTCTCTGATGTAGATCTCCAGCCCAGTCTTCATCAACAAAACCATGAATATCCAACACTCTATCCAATCTTGGTCTTCCTTGTCAGCATCAACAATAATCATTAGTGCCATGCAAATACTTGAAAACCTACTTCACTGCTATCCAATGCTCCTTCCCTGGTTTTGACATAAATCTGCTCAATACTCCCACTGCATGTGGAATGTCTAGTCTAGTATAGACCATTGCATACATTAGGCTACCAACTACACTTGCATATGGAACACGTGACATGTCTTCTTCCTCTTCTTATGTCTTGGGACATTGTTCAGCAGGTAACCTTACACCTACAGGAATAGGAACCTTCACCGATTTACTATCCTACATATTAAACCTCTGCAGTATTGTCTCAACATACTTCCTTTGGTTTAACCAGAGCTTCTTATTTTCTTGGTCTCTTTTAATTTCCATGCCCAAAATATAGTTTTTGGGACCAAGATCTTTCATGTCGAATTTGGAGGACAATTGGGTCTTCAAATCCTGGATAATTTCTTTGTCATTTCCAACCACAACATATCATCCACATACAAGACCAGATAAAACATAGTCACCAATTAATTTAAAATACACACAATTATCTACTTTACTTCTGGTGAAGTCATGTCCCCGTATAAATATATAAAATTTTTGATAACACATCCTTGGTGACTATTTTAACCCATACAGAGACTTCTTTAACTTGCATACTAGTTATTTCTTACCCTTCACCACAAAGCCTTTAGGTTGCTTCATATAGATCTTCTCTTCCAGATCCCCATGAAGAAATATTGTCTTCACATCCATCTGTTCTACCTCAAAACAAAAGCAACAACAACAGATAAAAGTAATCTAATAGAAGTTACCTTGGCAACAGGAGAAAAAATATCACCAAAATCAATTCCCAACACCTAGGAATAACCTTTTGCTACCAACCGAGCCACTTTTCCTTCTACATTTGTCTTCCTCTTGGACACCCATTTGCTGCCAATGGGTTTCCTTCCAGCCGACAACTCCACCAGATCCCAAGCGTAATTTTTGTGCAAAGATGCCATTTCATCAACCATGGCCTCTTTCCAAAGTTTTCAATCCTCTGAATCTACTTCTTCCTTCATAGTTTTGGGATCATCAGCATTAATAGATAAAGAAAAATTTGAAAAAAAAGTAGATGGACTATACCTTTCTGGCTACCTTCTTTCTCAAATTGATCCTCTCACACTCGGAGTTTGTGGCTCTTCATCTTCTAATTCCTCCTCTATTGTAGAGTTTGATTCTTCCTCCTTAAGCTTGAACTCTATCTTCTTAGGTTCCTTTGGGTGGACTTCATGTTTAATAACATCTTTTACCTCTCTGAACACCAAATTTCGATTGTACACAACCTTCCGTGTGATTGGGTTCCAAATCTCATAACCCTTTAAACCATCCTTATACCCAATAAAGATGCACTTTTCAGATTTACTATCCAACTTGGTTCATTTCTCCATTGGAACATGTACATATGCATCACATCCAAATACCCTCAGATGTGAAAGAGAAGGTTTCTTACCAGTCCATACCTTTTGTGGACTCTTATCCTCCAGCGTTGATGAAGGTGATCTGTTGACCAGGTAATAAGTTGTCTCCACCTCCTCTGCCCAGAATTCCCATCCTAACCCAGCACCACTGAGCATGCTTCTTGCCCTTTCCATCAATGTCTTGTTCATTCTTTATGTAACTCCATTTTTCTCAGTGTCTATGGAGTAGTCTTCTGCTGTGCTATACCACACTTCTTATAGAATTCTTCAAATTCCTTACTACAAAATTGTCCATCGTTATCTATCCTCAACACCTTTATCTTCCTCTCTAGGTAGTTTTACACCACAGCCTTAAATTATTTAAACCTATCAAAGATTTCAGAATTCTTCTTAAGGATATATATCCATGTATTCCTTGAGAAGTCATCTATAGATGATAGACAGTACATAGACTTACCCAGTGATGGAACCTTTACAGGTCCAAACACATCACTATGCACAAGTTCTAATATTTGTTTCACCCTCTTACCACCAGAGGGGAATCTCACTCGATTCTGCTTCCCATATACACAATTTTCATAGAAATCAAAATCCAAAGAGATATTACTCATACCTTCTACCATACCTTTACCATGAAATGGTCGAAGGCCCTTCTCTCCAATATTTCCAGGCCTCTGATGCCAGATCATGGTCTTCTCTCCAGAGACCACTAGATTTTCTACTCCACTTTTAGGAACACTAGAGCTATTGCACCCATCAACAACAATGCTACATTGCAGCTTGTACAGAGTTCCAATCCGAACTCCCCGCATGAATGCCAGTGCTCCCTTAACCATCTTGCAGGTATCCTTTTGGAACACTGTTTTTAAACCTGCATCATCTAGATTTCTTACAGAAATTAGATGTCTGGCCAATGCAGGAATATGTAGAGCACCCAGAAGTGTTCTAGCCCTTCCACCTTGCAACTTCAACTTTACTTTTCTGTGACCAACGATTCTAGCCTTCCTATCATCCCCCTAAGAAGACATCACCACCATCGTATTTCTCATACTCGCAGAACCACTCTCTATGGGGAGTGAAGTGAAAGGATGCACCTGAGTCAATCAACCATGCCTCATTATCTACATGTGTACTAAAGAAGCCAAGTACAAATCCCCACCTTCATCTGAGGTGGTTTTTGCCTCTGCAGAAGGAGCATCATCAGATGCCTTTCCTTTATTAAGAGCTTTAAATTTATAGTTCCTTTTCTAGTGCCCTTCCTTTCCACATTTCTAACACACCACCTTTACAGGTTTTCCTGGAGATTTAGATCTCCCTATAGATTTATATCTCCAACTTGATGACTTATTTTTGCTTTTGTTTTGGGACCATCCTCATACAGACAAGGCATCACCATTCTGGCTCTGCATATTTTTCCGTCTAATCTCCTCCGTCAACAAGGATGAGACTATTTCATCAAGCTACAAGGCAATTGTATTGCTACCTATTGAAATAACCAGACTATCCCACGAATCTGGTAGAGAACACACCAAACTAATGCACTTATCTTCATTTGAAATTTTAATATCAATAGATAATAACTGACTTACCACATTATTAAATGCGTTCAAATGCTCTGTCACTAAGTCTCCATCTTTCATCCTCACGTTATAGAGCTTTTTCCACAAGAACAATTTATTCACCACAGACTTAGATTGGTAAAAAGTCCCTAACTTGTGCCACAAAGACTTCATCGTAGCTTCCCCTGATACATTTAGCAATATTGAATACGAGACGCACAATTGTATTGTGCCCTTTGCCTTTTGATCCAACTTCTTCCATTCTTCATCGGACATTCCCATTGGTTTAGTACCCGGATCTATCGTGATCCACTGATCTTTATCCACCAACATATCCTGCATCTTGAGTTTCCACAACTCAAAACTCTGACCATTAAATTTCGCAATCTCTATCTTTCCACTACTTGCCATCTTCTTTCATCACCAGAATCGATCTCATAGATCTCCCACTAAACAAGGCTTACCACAGGCCCAAGCGAAACCCCTAAGCAAAAAAGGCGTCCCCTTGAAGCCAAAACATTGTTGATACCAAACATAGGTTTTAACCCAAAATAGAAGTTACCTGCATATGAATTCTAAAAACACAGAAAATAAGCAATGCGAGAGCATAACACATAAAACACATATACATAGAGATAATCACTTGGATCCCAAAACCAGGAGTGCCACCTTGATTTTTCATTATGTTCCTTTCAACGTTGCAATACATATTTATACATGCCGAAACATCAAATACCATAGACTGAAAACCATCGCGTCGAAAACCATGGATCGAAAACCATCGCGGCGAAAACCATGTGTGAAAGTCATGCACAAAACCATAGGTAGGAAGGCCCAACCTAATATAGAGTCCAAAAGACAAAATTTTCTAGGGCGCTGCCTCGGACCCCATAGAGGGGGGTTACCTGCACCCTTCAAACCCCCTATCACCCCCCCCCTCCCCGCTATGCAATAGGCACAACAAAGGAGGGGCTTCACCCCCCCTCTAACCCCTCGATTAACTACGTGGGCTAGTCGTGGAAAGAATATAACACAACCCAACTTTAAAAACAAGGTACGAATGTTTTTAACCCATAATGACATCCAAGATCCATCCATTAGTAGATAATACCACTTACCCACCAAATCACATTCCTGTAATCCTACCTTCTAGTCCCAAAAAACATCGAAACCAAAAATAATTTTATGATAATCCATATCAACCATAACTACCTTCTTTTTCTACAAACGATGGAAAAACATTTTCTGTGGATTACCACATTTGGATTTAATACCTGAAGGAGATATCGAAACCTTCAAATCCACATGTATAGCTTCAAGTATATGAGATGTTCCATAGAGCTAGACTCTCGACTTGGGGCAACCATGACTCTCTACCTCAATACTCGCATGTACCAACACATCGAGTAATGAGACGTCACTCCTAAGTTTCCTTCAATACCAACTCACATTGTACTTATAAATGTAAATGAAAATTGTACAACCAACACCGTAAACACTATGCATTCTCACCTATATGTGCACCAAAGTAGAAAGCATTACCAAAAAATACGTTATGTAGTAGTGTTTAGAAAAGCCTCAATATAATATGTAAACAAGGTAAATTAATGTCACTTGTCAATTATAGACCCCACTCGATGTATGTCATCACCAAATCAATTCACTAGGAAACCCCTTCAAATACATTAGCCTCACCAATCACTGTTCTCCAATATCCTTCAGAAAAATCTCATCAAGCACACAATTGGCTAAGACCTTGAATGACGACACAAACAATTAATGTATTGTCCCTCATATAATAAATGGCCATCTTGGAAAATAAATGTCCCCATAGACCAATTAATGACCCCTAGAGACACCTTCATGATCGAATTAAAAATTAAAATATTTTACCAACTCCACCAACCAAAATGAATGCACTTACGTAGTAGTAAAGATCCTCAGAAATCACTAGAACAAACAATCCGAAACAAAAGAGGAGCAGGAATATTCACAAGAGAAAAGGTTCAGAAGAAATACCACATAAAACAACCAGCTAGTGTGTCTCACATAGACCACAGAAAATATTAGTAGGTAGCAGCTAAGATCCTCAAAAGTCCCTCAATCGACCAATCTAAAACCAAGGAAGGAGCAGGAAGATCCATAGGAGAAAAGTTTCAAAAGAAATACCACATAAACAACCAGCTAGTGCATATCAGATAGACCATGGAGTAGACCAATAACTATAATGGAAAACAAATTTTTATTAGTGTACCTTGAAAAAAAAA
The DNA here is from genome assembly GCA_000404065.3 of Pinus taeda. Lineage (NCBI taxonomy): Eukaryota > Viridiplantae > Streptophyta > Pinopsida > Pinales > Pinaceae > Pinus > Pinus taeda. The sequence goes on along the minus strand of APFE030432663.1, from coordinate 11,043 downwards.
AACTAGTACATATCCCCGATATCATCCAGAATCAGGATAAAAACCAAATCTAGCTCATATAATTATGCTTTGATGTATTTCACCCAATAGCAGTAGCAGTTGCACCAGCAAAGGCTACGTTTAATCCATCTACCTCCACACTTGTAACCAAAATTACCACCCTTGTGAATTTTGTGACTAATGCTTCCATAATCTAATCTTTTATCCTCAGGTTCTTCTTCTTGCAAAAGCTATCGTAGAGATTTTTAAGTAGGCATATTGTCTTCCAAGGGATATTTGGTACTTTTCCTCCAGCATCCTTCACATGAATCTAAATCCATGTTATTGATGACAGTCAGGATTTCCCGCACAACAATGTATTCATAACAACAACCACCAGATAGAAGTAGTGTTCAAAATAAATGTAACAGTAAAATAGCACATATTAAAACATAATCAATGGAGACCCTGAAACGTAGTCCTACTATATTACTACCTATCCACATTAAGGGAAAGTGCCTCCATCTCACCTCTCACCAAGCACACCTTTTTTTCAGCATCCATCACCCTAAATCCCCTTAGTTTTTGTCTGTATCCATCACTTCCTTCCTAAAGAACCCATCAACAACATAAAGAAGGACCACTAATCCTTTACCTTTACCTTCTTTACTAATGCCTCGTATAAAAGACATTAAGAGAAAATTAAATTTTAATACAAAGGACTTATTTTGTCACAAAAAAAAAATGTCTTAAAAGCCCCCTCCATGTAGTAGTGTCGAATGTAATGACAGACAATTTGTCTCTAAGGGAGAAAACATGAATTGGTGTCTGAAAAATCATGCAAGGAAAAGTTGCCGCTTTCTCCAGAGTTGTCTACTGCGACAAAACAAAGAGTGTAAACAATCATTGTCTTTATATAAGATAACGTGAATGGAAAGTGAAATATCATTGTTGGTATAGGCACGAGATAGTAGTAGCCTACAAGTTGGCAAACTTAGGGTGCATAACATAGTCAATTTTGCAAGTGTTAGATAATATTTTCTTAAATTGATATCATTTTGCCTTAATTGTTAATTGTCTTAAATGGGTTTCATCCTAATTTGCATTGTCTTAAGTGACCATTGTCTTAAATATAAAATTTTGTCTTAAAATACTTTTGTCTCAAAATATTTTTGTCTTAAGTTTTATATTTAAAACAACTCAATTGATATTAAGTTTTAATATAAAATAACTAAAATAAAAATAACTTTTAAACAATGTGTTAAAAGTGTAAATAGTGAATAAAGCAGTTTGGATTTTCACATAATAAATACAATTCTTTTTTAATAATTATAAACAGAAGCATCGGGTTTCCCGATTTTCTTTAGTATTTAAAAAAATGCATTAAGAACACCAACAATTCTAGTAGTGAATTTTGAATAATTAACACCTAGAACCATGCAAAATATTTTGAGAGAATTTACCTCTATTAAACACTTGACATCGCTACTGAAGATTTATAATTTCAAAAAATAATGACACCTGCAACAAATCAAGGCATTCACATGAGAATTCGATACTAATTCTGACCATATAAATAAAGGGTTCGGATATTTTGCCACTTCTAAACTGCTTTACATTTTAGGTGAATAATCAATTAAAAAAAATGTAATTTAGTAATAAAATTGTTAAATTATATATATATATATATATATATATATATATATTATATATATATAGATATAGATATATATATATATGTATATGTATATATAATATATGTATATATAATATATTATTATATATAATATATATATATATTGTATATGTATATATGTATATTATATGTATATATATATATATATATTATATATATATATATATATATATATATATATAACTATAAATAATATTTATTTTAGAAAATCTCTAAAAATTAACAAATTAACAAAATTCTGCCCCAAAAATTTGTTAATTCTAAGATAACCAAACTCAAATAAGGCAAACAATAATGAACTCACATCGACAAATTAATTGACCAACATGATTGACCAACCATTTATATTCATTTGTCAATGGTTAATAGCATGTGTTTCTCCTAAGAGGTGATAGGTTCAAAACCAGAGGGGGGTAGTCAAATCGTTGAGTGGAGGTGGGTCCCTTGTCCCACAAACAAAGGGGTCTCATACACCAATTTGGTGTCTGGCTTTACCGTGACCTTAAAAATAGATATTATTATTATTATTATTATTATTATTATTATTAATATAACTTGTGTATAGAGTATGTTTTGGTTAATATTGTTAATTTATTGAATTACGTGTAAAATACTTCAACTAAACCATAGAAAAAGATTGTTCCTCTTCCCCTTATGTGTGAAAAATAAATATCAATTATAGCTTATAAATGTGATATTATTACATCTCTATGCCATTATGTATAATTATATGAACAATCAACAATAATAATTGGTTTTTTTATTTTATTTTGTAAATAACTATTACAAACATTTATATTGGAAATCAATAAAAATATATCAATAACTATTCTGGTTTAAACATAGTGTCAGCTAATCGGTTGTGTATGTAAAAACTTAAGAATTTAGCTTATGTGTATTTAAAAACTTAAAAATTGAAGAGAACAATATACTTGCTTCATAATATTTCTAGTATAATAATTGTCTACAAAATCTTCTTATCCAACTTGAAATTAAAGCGCAAGGTAATGTCACCTAGAATAATCACCTAAAATAAATCTTCTAAATTGTTTTTATTCATTGAAAATGTATCTCATATACATATAATTTTAATTGGAAGATGTGTATCTGATTTAGCCCACAATAGAAGATTTCATATAGAATTCATTATATTTTCCACAATTCAATATCTTGAAAACTTTAGTTGACATTGCTAGTTATTAAGACAATTTATAATTTACAACTAACATATGGATATATAACACACGGTGTTTATGGTGTTCATGAGTAAACACTACTATAAACCAAAACTTGTAATATGATGGAAAGCTATAACTTTTAGTCTATTATACCTTATTAAGATATATTTCTTTATTGTTGGAATCGAATAGATTGCCATTTTCTCATAGCTCCAATATTTTGATTGAAACGGACTTTACCAGTTGATGATGATGTGACAAACACCTGCCGAAATAAGTTGATCAATATCAACAAATAAAATTTAAAAAGTCATGGATAATTATTAAGTAGAATGATTGTTAAAAGAAAAATCAATTTATCAATCCCAATGGTAATCACTTCCAAAGCCTCAGTTTTGAATGGTGAATGTTGTTTTTTCCACAAAAGATTTCATGTATGGAAGTTCATCCATGATGATAGCACCGACATCACCTTTGGACAAAGCCAAACAAAGAAAAGTCTTGAAATTTCTACTTTGTGTTGTGAGAATAAACATAGGGGAGGGCTGCCATTACGTGTGCACCCTCCCTGCCACGTCGCAAAACCATCCATGGCCTGTATCCGGTAGGATTTTCATCCTATCATTAATTTCTATGTGTTTTTCAACACAGACAACTCTATTTGGATTTTTTGTAAACTTTCTATGGCAGGTTTTGAGGGTTTAGGGTTTTTGTGGATACTTTGAGGTTGTTTGTGGATTTTCATGATGGTATTTGTGAATTTTCATTGTTATCGTGCTTGAATGTCCTGTGCCATCCTCGGTGTGCCATCCTCGACCGTTTGCAGAGTTTCAATGGCAAATGAAAGATTCCTAAGAAGCATGGTTAGTATGCTTTGTGAATGGCCTTGACCTTGTTCTCCTTTGTTTTTGTTTATTGGCGCAATTTACGAATATCTATGTAATAGTTATTCCAATTGAGTCATTTTTAGTCCTCTGTGTGTTGGTCTGTGTTCACATAAGTGTTGAGGATGCTCACATGTGAGGTATTAGGTGGTTTTTCCATCCTCGGTCATCCCGTGCCATCCTCGGTCATTTGTAGAGTTCCAATGGAAAATGAAAGATTCCTAAGAAGCATGGTTAGTATGCTTTGTGAATGGCCTTGACCTTGTTCTCCTCTGTTTTTTTTTCTTGTTGTAGTTTACAAATATCTACAGAATAGTTATGCCAATTAAGTCATTCTTATTCCTTTGTGTGTTGGTCTATGTTCACATAAGTGTTGAGGATGCTCACATGTGAGGTATTAGGTGGTTTTCCATCCTCAACTGTCCCACTCCATCCTCAGCGTGCCATCCTCGACCATCTCGTGCCATCCTCGACGTGCCATCCTCGGCAAAGGGCTTTGCCCAATAACCAGCCCTGAGCAGAAAGACAAAGGGAAAATGGAACATCGCACCAGTGACCCCAAACAAGCCCTCGAAACCCTCGAAACCCTTATTGAACTATGGTTTAGGCTCTTATTGCCATATTTAGCTTTTTTCCTACTCTACTTGATAATGAGTGCTCTCAAAAACTTATTATGAAATAAACTATGTGGTCATTTGATTTCTGTATTTAGCCTTTTTCCTATACCTTTGGCCATTATCTCTTGTCTATTGTTCATATCCAGTGTTGCCACTTCTGCAATGTTTATTTCATTTATTGGGCTATAATAGTATTATGAATTAGAAGATTGGTTTTCTCGTTCATCGAACAACAACAAATCATTATGTAGCTTTGCTGGCATATTCCTCTTGTTAATGAGAAATTTTCTTCTTCCTGGGCAATTTTTGGTCAAATTACAATTATTTAGTTATTGGTTTTGTCTCTTGCATAGAGTCTCTACACCTGCTCGCAACTTTGAATCTACCCTATCGAATCTGAAAAATGACTGAAATAATAATCCTAACGCCCTCAGAATCCTACAACAAAAATTTCATTATTTCTTTCCTTTTTATAAATAGATGTCAACTATATTTTAAAGATAATTGGGGAAGGGAAAATAACAACTAGAGATCGTATGGCGATTTGGCATCTCACTTCTTAGATGAAGGATGCCTTTGTTGGTACTAATTGTAGGCCAGCAATTACCTCTCCTGTTGGCATCAAGGACAGAGCACAGGCTCTGCCTGTCAACAGATAAAATGCATTCAGGCTCTCTGATGTTAACAAGCCTTCAAAATTGTCTCTGTATATAACATTTTTGTTCTTTTGTTTGTCCCCTTCTCTATTAGTTTACAGGAAAAAAAATTTCACGATGATGGGCTACCATAGTTGGGATTCATGCCTTGGCTATCTTGATGTATAGTTCTATATATACATGATTAAATGATACGAGCTATACTTAACTGTTGCAGTTTGTAGCCACCCCAATTGAAATTTTTGTGTCCTGTTTATTTTTGGGGATGAGAAGGTCATTAAATGATTCCAATTTTACTTAACTGTCGTAGTTTGTAGCAACCTCAATTGAAATTTTTTTGTCCTATTCCTTTTGGGGGTTGAGAAGATGATTAAATGATGCTATTTTTACACAACTATTGCAATTTGTAGCCACCTCAATTGAAATTTTTGTGTCTTGTTTTTTGTGGGGTTGAGAAGAGATTTGGGTTTAGGTATGGTTATTGGTCAGAAATGCATAGGAGGATGATTAAACTTCATTTGCTTAAGGATTTAGGTTATTCTCATATTTACAACAATTATACTGGATGTGACTCTTTGTTCATGTGGTGGTGAAGATCTAGACATGGGGTGTGTTGCTATATTAGTGATCCATGTTTGGACTTGGAACCTAAATTTGAATTTGAAGGTTTTCATATTAGTGATCTAGGACCTGGAACCTGAATTTGAATTCGAAGGTTTTCATATGGAGAAAAATATAGAGATGGGGTGTTGTTATTTTAGTGATCTATGTTTGGACATGGAACTAGGATTTTGAATATATGAATTTAAATTTGAAGGTTTTTCCTACTCTACCTAATAATGAGTGCTCTCAAAAACTTATTATGAGATAATACTGTCTAGTCATTTGATTTATGTATTTAGCCTTTTTCATATGCAACTTGATAATAAGTTCTCTCAATTTCTCAAGTGTCCCCTCAATGAATAAAATTATCAGTGGCTTTTTGACATTTAATAAAACTTATTATGAGGTAGATTGCCTCCTCATTAGAGACTGTTTGGTCATTTGATTTTTGTATGTAGCCATTTTCCTAAGCCTTTTTCCATTATCTCTTGTCCAGATTTGGAATGGAATGTTATTATTGAATTCCTTACGATATCAATAGACCAATGATTATTTTGTTATGAATCTTGGTTACTGCGACTGATGGGATTTTACCAAGGTCTATTTCAATGCGACATGGTCTATCAGTTATCAATAATCTTGAACTGCTTGACTGAGATTTACCCGGACAATAGTTATCCTCTTGAAGGCTCTATCCTCTTGAATGAGCCTTCAATGAGATGGGGATCGGTTCTAGCTTGTTGACCCTATCGACTTGGCCCGAAAGCTAACCCTAGCTATCTCACAAAGTTACTCATGGATTCCTCTTTCATTAATTTCCTTTTCCCTTTTAGCTACAACCACTGAAATAATAGTTTTCAGATCGAGTTTAATAGAAGCCATAAATAGTTTTGCTAATTTGCAGCAACTTAATTTAGTTCTAGAAACTTTATTTCAACACAACCACAGTTACACAGTTTAACCCAGCCGCTTCGAGTATAACTAATTAACCAGCAATGAAGAAAACTATTTTTCACAGAATAACTTATAGAAATAGCTTTATCCTAATTAATATTTTACAAGAAGACATATTCCATTGAAAATTTATTTTCAACACAGAGTTAGGTTGCCATAAGAAATCACTACTAGGTTGTAAGCCAAAATGTTTTTGTGACAAGAAAAAGACACAATCTAGTGTTGTAAGCCAAAAAATTTCTGTGACAAGAAATAGATACAATCTAGTGTTGTAAGCCAAAATGTTTTTGTGCCAAGAAAAAGATACAATCCATCCAAAATCCACATCATAATGTGGTTAGAACCAAAAACATATGACACTCCTATTCTTTATGGCCCTAAGAATATTGAGTGCCAAAACTCCCCAAGTTACCTTCTTGAGCCAGGTAGGTTGACCTACTACTCAAGGGTTGATTAGGAAATGGTTGATTGTTGCCATATGATTGATTCCAATTTACAGCTTCCTACCATGAAGGTACTTAGTACCCATATCTCACATTTGCACTACTGACCCCTGCATTAAGTGGAGGTGTGTAATGAGCATATAGAGAATTGACACCAACTCTGCTAGGAGCAAGGCAAGTGGGTAAACCCTCAATTTCATAATGGGGATATTGAATGTTTATGAGATCTTGGAATAATGGTATATTTTCTACAATGGAGTCCAATGAGTTTGAAATAATCCTGGTTTCATCAACTATTCTTGTATCATTGATCATCCCTTGTTCCTTTTCAAGCATTTGTTGTGCCTTTCGTTTTTCCGTTTCTTGTCTTGCCATTTTCTTTTGTTGGTCCTTAACTTGCCTTGCTTTATCTCTTTCAATCCTTTCATCTACTCGACGTTGTGCTGCAACAATCCTTGTTGCCTTCTTCTCCTTGACTAGATCCTTATTTTTCTGTTTTAATTCTTACATTTCAAATTTCCTTTTTTCAGACTCAACTAACAGGCTTATATAGTCCTCTAAGGTGAGTAACTGTGAGCTTCGGCCGAGATGAAGACTAACCAATGCACCTTGCTTTTTTTTCATTGATACTCTCTCTACTGGTAGCTTGAGGAACCGTCCAAGTGTCTTCTCCACCCCTCCCATCTTAATGTCATTGCTTGGTACTTCCATTTCAGTATCTATTGGAACTATTTGAACCATATCATTATCTTCATTTGATGCCTCATTATGTCCTTCATCTTCTTCCATTGATCTATTTTCCACAAAAAAAATGAACAATTTCACTGTTCAATTCTGCTGGTTGTGAGGGCATGTTCATGCTTTCTTCATTGGTTGCTGAGACACTATGTGCATTCATATTGATCATTGCTTCCGCTAGCCATGAAGGTGGGGTTACTTGGTTTGGCAATGTCAATTGTTCATTGTCAACTGCGTATTCAACAATATCATTAACTATATCAGCAACATGAATTTCATGTTCTTGAGTTTGTGGAACGATCTCCATGTTACTGCAAATTTGTTCATTGTTATATTGTGTTTTATACACAGTTTCGTCATCTTCAGCATATAAGTGTCCTTGAGATAGGGAAATCATATTACGAGTTGCAACAAAATCATCTTGGTCATCTACTTCTTGCACTTCAACACCTGTTTGGGCATTCCCTTCTTCCTGACCATCCACATGAAATGCTTGGCTACAACTAGTATCATGCATAAGAGCATCATAGTTCAATGGCCAGATTCCTGTCCTCCTAAAGCCAACCTTGATATTTGATGGTGTCAAAGCCCTTTTAAAATCTTTACTTGCAAGCTCTGCTAGCTCAAACCTTTTCACCTCAACCTCTAGATTCTTCGCCATCCATGCAATACGCTCCGACCTACAATAGTTCTTGAAAGGGCCAAACACACTAACATCAAGAGGTTGCAGTCTGTGAGTGGTATGAGCGGGCAATGCCAATAGGTCGATGCCTAAATTTTTTGCTTCCTCAATTTTTTATACAGCCATGTGGCTCCCATGGCCATCTAATATCCAGAGGTGTTTGTTATTAGGCGAGACGCCACCTGGTACCGATGTATCAAAGGGAAAAATCCAACTAAGAAACAGTTCTTTAGCCATTCATGCATGGGGATGCGTAGCCACACATGCACCTGATTCACAGTTTTGTATGTAGATTTTCAATTGATTTTTACCTTTGAATAGATAAAATCCTCAGATTGAAGTACCAATTGCATTGACACAACATAAAATAGTTATCCACCATTAGCAATATAAAAACACTTTATTCTCTATATTACTTACATTAGATCTTCTTTTTGTATTTTTACATAGGAGTGGCACTTGAGCTCTCACCGTGTATTGAGGCTATAATGCACTTAGGAGTCCCATTGACCTAAATATAACATAAAACTTGACCTTAATACACAGGACTCTACCCAATCAACATACACACAATTTCACAATTAATGTTGCCTCTCATTCCAACATTTAGCAGTTCCTTCATGTTATTGAATTATCAATACTAAAACCCCATCTCCCCACTCATAGACCTAAAATTGCATGGGGAACACTAATCTCATTTCTCTCTAACAAAAGTTTGCACATGAGTTTTTAATTTATGAACCAGCACAACATTAAATTTCCATTTTCTCTGACTGCTAAATCCCATTTTCTTGGAACATCGCACCAATGACCCCAAACAAGCCCTCGAAACCCTCAAAACCCTTATTGAACTCTGGTTTAGGTTCTTATTGCCATATTTATCTTTTTTCATACTCTACGTGATAATGAGTGCTCTCAAAAACTTATTATGAAATCAACTATGTGGTCATTGGATTTCTGTATTTAGCCTTTTTCCTATACCTTTGGCCATTATCTCTTGTCTATTGTTCATATCCAGTGTTGCCACTTCTGCAATGTTTATTTCATTTATTGGTCTGTAATAGTATTATGAATTATAAGATTGTTTTTCTCGTTCATCGAACAACAACAAATCATTATGTAGCTTTGCTGACATATTCCTCTTGTTAATGAGAAATTTTCTTCTTCCCAGGCAATTTTTGGTCAAATTACAATTATTTAATTATTGGTTTTGTCTCTTGCATAGAGTCTCTACACCTGCTCGCAACTTTGAATCTACCCTATCAAATCTGAAAAATGACTGAAATAATAATCCTAATGCCCTCAGAATCCTATAACACAAATTTCATTATTTCTTTCCTTTTTATAAATAGATGTCAAATATATTTTAAAGATAATTGGGGAAGGGAAAATAACAACTAGAGATCGCATGGCGATTTGGCATCTCACTTCTTAGATGAAGGATGCCTTTGTTGGTACTAATTCTAGGCCAGCAATTACCTCTCCTCTTGGCATCAAGGATAGAGCACAGACTCTGCCTGTCAACAGATAAAATGTGTTAAGGCTCTCTGATGTTAACAAGCCTTCAGAATTGTCTCTGTATATAACATTTCTGTTTGTTTGTTTGTCCCCTTCTCTATTAGTTTACAGGAAAATTTTGTTCACGATGATGGGCTACCATAGTTGTGCTTCATGCCTTGGCTATCTTGATGTATAGTTCTATATATACATGATTAAATGATACGAGTTATACTTAACTGTTGCAGTTTGTAGCCACCCCAATTGAAATTTTTGTGTCCTGTTTATTTTTGGGGATGAGAAGGTCATTAAATGATGCCAATTTTACTTAACTGTCGCAGTTTGTAGCAATCTCAATTGAAATTTTTTTGTCCTATTTCTTTTGGGGGTTGAGAAGATGATTAAATGATGCCAGGTTTACTCAACTATTGCAATTTGTAGCCACCTCAATTGAAATTTTTGTGTCTTGTTTTTTGTGGGGTTGAGAAGAGATTTGGGTTAAGGTATGGTTATTGGTCAGAAATGCATAGGAGGATGATTAAACTTCATTTGCTTAAGGATTTAGGTTATTCTCATATTTACAGCAATTATACTGGATGTGACTCTTTGGTCATGTGGTGGTGAAGATCTAGACATGGGGTGTGTTGCTATATTAGTGATCTATGTTTGGACTTGGAACTTGAATTTCAATTTTAAGGTTTTCATATTAGTGATCTAGGACCTGGAACCTGAATTTGAATTCGAAGGTTTTCATATGGAAAAAAATATAGAGATAGGGTGTTGTTATTTTAGTGATCTATGTTTGGACATGGAACTAGGATTTTGAATATCTGAGTTTAAATTTGAAGGTTTTCCTACTCTACCTAATAATGAGTGCTCTCAAAAAATTATTATGAGATAATACTGTCTAGTCATTTGATTTCTATATTTAGCCTTTTTCATATGCAACTTGATAATAAGTGCTCTCAATTTCTCAAGTGTCCCCTCAATGAATAAAATTATCAGTGGCTTTTCGACATTTAATAAAACTTATTATGAGGTAGATTGCCTCCTCATTTGAGACTGTTTGCTCATTTGATTTTTGTATGTAGCCATTTTCCTAAGCCTTTGTCCATT